>JAABKJ010001476.1:0-30524 GCA_011634705.1 Andricus grossulariae
ACGAATGAAAACTTGGTCTCGGTATCGTGCACATGCGCAGAGCTGTTTTCGCAGTCACGTGTTATTCCCACTCCCCTGTGTTATATTTTGACATCTCGATGCATACGTAGGTTATGTTCGTTTGTGATTTTAATTTGTACTACCAGCCTCCTGTCTCCGAGAGTTGAAAATGGTCCATGTGTTGAAAACGGCCATGCAGCGGCGCTAGTAGTAACTTTGTTCTTGTTGTTTTGACGGTTATATGCATGATCCAACCCAATGTCTTTCGTCATGTAGAGTCGTTACAACCTCTTAAGAATGCAACAATAAAACAGTTTCTTTATGCAATTATTGTAAAAATGGCCCAGCGAGGTTTTCTACTAGTGTTTTATGTGTGTTTATCGCATTAATTATGCAGATGTTGTATCGCTCCGGGGTGAAAATCAGGTTACAAAAGTGAACTCAGAGAACCCGAATATCCCGAATATGAAAATAATAATTTCTTCGTCGTTCCGAAAGACCCAGCTATTAAAGCGTTACGGCAAAAAGCTTTAATACGGAACAATTTTGATGTGAAAGCTGGCTAGTTCGTTTGGAGTAAACATTTTTCAAAGGAAGACATTCTCCACGAGAAAATCCTGAAAGGACCCGATGGCACTTTTTTTTGAAAGGTGAGTAATTATATATATTGTGACAGGAATATAATTTGAAGACCTAGTTTCCCGCAGACGTCAAGTCGAGGATCAATGTCTTTGAAATCTATAATATAATTATTGCTTTCTCTAGTACTTATTATTAAGCCAGTTTGTAAAGTCAAAATTGTCAACCATAGTCAATTTCAAATTTGAATTTGTCGATCGAAACGACTTATCGACCTTATTACCTTATTACCTTATTACTCTACTTATCGACGCATCAAGCCGCTAAAAACATGAATTAGCCGTCATGTGGTGGCAATGCGCCTTGAAGACGGATTTTCACCTACGAGAGAAGCGGTAGAAACACACTATTATTCGACGACACTACTAGAGTGGATCGTTTTTGTACGAATTTTATTTTCCTCGAGGAAACGTGTACCAAGCGTCTTATTTTGTGAACAATTTGTCAAATTTCATCTGTAAATTTTCACAGCGTATACAATAAATGTAAGTAAATTGTCTGAATACTTAAAATATAATATGTTTGGGAACTTTCTTTCTTAATTTCATGGGTCCGTCCATCGAACCTCACACTGTCTTTGTCGCATGTTAAAAACTTAAAATAACCCAATGAGAAAATTATTTTGAATTTTTTGCCAGTTTAAAAAAAAACTGGCTGGCTCTCAACAACAATAGTTAAAATTTTGAAACCATGAGCCTTGGCAGCTCCGACCCAGGCCGCGCCAAGTGAAGGGTCGAATTTTGTCAATTAAATACCAAATCAAAACTTCGACAAAATTCGATCCTGTCTCATTATAAAATAAACCTCATTACAAAATACAAATCAGTTTTGGTTACACCCCAAAAAGCTTATTACTTACGAACTCTTCTGTCTCCCATAATGAGAAAAAGTAAAAGCTAGACCCAAAATGGCGAAAAGACAATGTGCTAAGCAATAGGGTAAGCAATTGCTAGCATAATCGATTCTAAGATTTTGCATGCAACATGTACCATATAAAAACCCTTCCCATATTCACTATTTCAGTTCAGTTTTCGTCGTCGCGTCACATGTAATCAATGTATAATGTACAATGTATAAATCTAATGGAATCTACCAATAAATTAATTGAAGAAATCATCAAGAATCAGTTTCAATAAAAGCCTGTACCGTCAGCAATTGTTGGTCCAGAAATTAGGATCACTCACGCTGCTTCCCGGAAACCTCATCACTACTATAACTTGGAATATCAGTAAATTTTTAACTATTTTGTAGATGTCGCTACTAAGGGCTCGACTACCGCGCCCTCCTCTGAACCAGAAGTCAGTCTCGTTTGAGCAGCGTTACGCATTGTATCATGATCCTTCGATATTTTTGAATAAATAGTTATTAACCCTCCAAGGACTAGTGTGACGTATACGTCACGCCGAACATGTTCCAGGAAAACCTAGTTCTTGTCGCTGCATGTCGCTGCTTGCGTTGATTTCTATTTTTAGATTACTCTTTGGGACCTGCTTCGTCACTCTATTGCGTGCTTCCGCCCAAATAACTTGTGTTTATATTTTTTTCGGCTTTTCAAAAGTGCGCTTTTTTCGAAGATGGACGCGGACCAACGGTAAGTTGAATTAAAAAAAATTGTTTATCTCAATCCGCAATCTACCTATTGCATCTATTTCTCAGATAGTACTAGAAGTAATTAGAACTGTTCATTTGGTCTAAAATTAATTTCTGCAGGCTGTAAGGGCATGAAAAGGGCAGTGTGACGTATATGTCACACTCGTCTTTTGCAGTAGCTTTTCATTTCTAACGTGAAATTTATTATTTAATATCACCTACAGCTTAATTTTTATTTATCTTTACATTGATAACTGATTCAATCCCAATCACAATAATAATGGATGTCAAAGTATCTAAACAACATAAATGAATAACAGAATGTCGAATCTTATTAACAAAATAATTAGCTAAAATGTTGACATCACTAATTATTTGCTTGCAAAGTATATTTGTGAGTTGAAATTACCTAAATTTATCGATAAAATGATACTTGGTCATAAAAATTGTTATCCGATATTACTTGTGATGTTTAGTGATGATTTTCATTCCATTTTTTAGGAAAAACGTTCTATATAAAGATGGTCTTACAGTGGCGGAAATTGTTCAGATGCTGGAAGACGATAGCGACGGTAAACTGGACGAAGAGGATGGACCCCTGGATGTTCAAGACATCTTCATAGCACCACCCCCTGCCAACGTCCTCACTGAAGAGGACAGTGGAGATGAAGACACAGGAGGGCTTTTGGACAATTTGAATGGCCAGCAGTGGGTAAGTGAAGCGGAGGCTGTACTATCTAACAGGGCGCGTATTGGAGCCCCTATTTATGATTTTTTCTGGATACACGTCAAAACGGAAGCGGAAATGGGTTGATGGGGATTTGGTGGATCTCATAAAAAAAGATAGTTTATTCCCAGGAGGATACGGGGATAAATTCAAAAATATGTCTCCAATCGAATTGTTTGAGCTCTTTATTGATGAAGAAATTATCACACTTTTTGTTACAGAAACTGAAAAATATGCTTTATCTCGGAATGAAAGTAACATGAACGTTACGCCAGATGAAATAAAGGCGTTCCTTGGTATTCTTATACTCTCTGGATATAACGTTTTACCAGGGAAAAAATGTTATTGGGATTCCAAGCCAGATATGAAGAATATATTAGTTTCAGAGTGTATGCGGCGCGACGGTTTTTTATTCATCTCAAAATTTTTTCATGTTGGGGATAATCTCGATTTCAATGCAAATGACAGGATGTTCAAACTTCGCACGCTTATGAATCTTCTCAAAAAACGATTCATTGTCAACTTCCCCATGTGTGAATTTTTGGATTACGATGAGTCAATGATTAAATATTTTGGTCCGCATCCTTGTAAACAATTCATTGTTTAACTGTCGGGGTAAACCCATTCGTGCACCTTGTGTGAATAGAGACTTCCGACTACATGACCTTGATATCATCTATTGGCTAGCCTGTACGGGTAGACGACGTGCACCAGCTGCTGTCCCACAGTTAGCCAATTTTGACTTGCACTTTCCCGCCATCCGATTTTGTGTGCTAAGGAAAGGAGGAGACCAGCCTGCCGCACCCCCAGCTGCTAAAGTGACCCCCGCTCGCTTGTAGGTATTTTTGCAGAATTTCTCTTTAAGCTGAGCGGAAAGGGACTACTTCGTCGCAGGGGTGTATGAAGCTGCACTGCTGATAAACGGAAACTTCTTCCTTGTACAACAGGGCGACCCAGTCCCGAACGTGCTGCCTGGGCGACCTGACACCGATAACAACTATCAGCTGCTGCGCATTAAAGGCCCAGATGACATCCCTCTCGAGGCCATTCGCTATAGGTGGGTGAGCTTTGTGTCCCCATCGCTCGAGGGGACCGGTGAAATTCGCTTCCCTGCACCTCGGGAATACAACTTCCTCCACAGGTGCATAGGCATTGTACGAACTGAGGAAACTAAGTTCCTTAATGATTATGTGTCATTCGGACACGGTAGTATGGTTGAGAAGCTCCTCTACACTGCTGTCTTTTCTGGGTTCCTCTCTTTGTTTCGGGGTAAACCGATCAGATTTGGGTACAAAGTTTGGTGCCTGAATACCTTTGATGGTTACTTGGTGAATTTCGAAGTGTATCAAGGGAAGAGCACACCAAGAACGAATTCTGAATATGAAAAAGTATTCGGTAAAGCAACGGCACCCTTGTTGCCATTCCTTGATGAATTACCCGCAGATAAAAAAAAATATCCATATCCCATAGTGACAGACAATTTATTCACGAGCCTGAACCTCCTAAAGCATTTAAAAGAACGGGGGTATTCAGGGACGGGAACAATTAGGAAAAACAGGATTCCTAAAGATTGTAAATTACCATCTCATGAGAAAATGAAGAAGATGGAACGGGGAGCATTTCGTGGCATGATTGAAAAAAAGACGGTATTTTTGTTGGAAAGTGGAAGGATAACAGTGTAGTTGCAGTGGCTTCAAGTTCGATGGGAACAGCTCCAATCAAGAATGTCAAAAGATTCTGCTCAACTGAAAAAAAATACGTTTATGTCCCTCAGCCAGCGCTTATAGACACATACAACCGGAATATGGGTGGAACTGATAGAATGGACCAAGACATCAATCAATATCGCATATCTATCCGAGGCAAAAAATGGTATTGGTCCTTACTAACATGGCTTTTAGACGCTGCTATGAATAATGCTTGGCAAATTTACCGTAAGACTGGGAGGAAAATTACAAAAATGGAATTCAGAAGAGAAATAGTTACTACTTATCTCACAAAATACAAAACTCCTGTGAAATCGGTTGGTCCAACAGCTCCCTCAACAAAGAGATCAAAGCGATTTTTAGATGACATTCGCTACGATCGAGCTGATCATTTACTTGGAGAAATAGAAAATAAGAAGAGGCGGCGGTGTGCCAACAATGGATGCACTAGTGTCGTTACGTCAATGTGCATGAAATGCAATGTCGGTTTGTGCCTTAAATGCAACATTCCGTTCCATACAAGGAATTAAAGAGTTTTTGGTAATGTTCTAGCCATATTTACTGACTAATAATTAGCTGTAATGTGTTTTTCAAATAAATTCGTTTCCTATTGATTACTTTTTTTTACTGAACCGAAAAGACCCCATAGAGGACGAGTGTGACATATGTCACCCCCCCCCCCCAGAACCCCACCCCAAACATAACAGATTTTTAAAAACATTTTTCTGTGCCTCAAATAGGTCTCTTGAGTCAGGAAATACCAAAAAAATGATTGAATTTGAAAAAAAAATAGTTCTCGTCCTTGGAGGGTTAATGTACATAAGTGTGCCTTATTTCATCCGCTAAGCATCCCTCACAATTCTGAAGAAACAATTCTGGTGAATAGTATGCCCATGGTCTCGGAGAATGTATACATAGCGCTGCCTCACACATAACATTTTTCATTATTAAAAAAATACCAAACCAAGACCATGGAAAGAACTCCATCAAGGAAGTTCTTGTACAATTTATCTAAATGAATAGAACGTATGACGAGCTAACAGCATTCAAACATATTTTTATGTTAGAAAAACCTGACCAAGTAAAGCAAAAGCTAACACTGGTATACAAATTTTAGCTTTCCGTCGTGCATATGGGAAGGGACTAGCTGTTTTCGATAGATTTTTTTGCACTGAACACGAATCCGGGCTCAATAGTTGTCCATCGCGGAAAGTCTTTGGATAACCGTGGCTGGCAAACACGGTCACAGAACCTTCCAAACTGTCTCAAATTGAAGCTTGCCAATTCCACTTTCGACCCCAATAAACAAAACTTCGATCGCATCTGACCCTGAAGCCTTTGCCGTATTAAAATCAGCGTAGAAGCGTGGATTACCTTTCGAACCATATGATTGATCGTGCTGTGCGTCAGTACTTTTACGATCACAATCTCCTGCCGGATGCAGTTTGGGGTGGTAGAATCCCAATCGAAGCTCGCAGAAGGCGGTTAAATGAAGATAGTGGTACCGGTGATTTTCCCGCGTTATTGAATACCGAATCTTTCATCACTCGGGATTACACGCTCAAAAACGTCCACGAGGACGTTACACTTGCTCAAGATCTACACGAACGTGCCGAATTTAATATCCAAAATATCTTTACGAATTGATTAAAAACTATTATATATTATAACTATGATATATTGATTAAAAACGTCTGCGATGTATATCCCAGCTTGTGTCCAACTTGTGTAAACTGAGATAAGGTACACTAAGCGTGCCGTTGCCATGAAGATAGGAGCGATTGTCATAGTTGAGGAGTACATAATCGTCGGTTCGACCCACAGATCATTGCCACGGTATATATTATGTGTGTGTGATTGGGATAAACAAAAAATGCCCAATGTTTTAAGTTATATAAAAACGGAAAGAATCGACCAGTACGTAAATTCAATAAGCTCAAAGCTGACTGTGCACTTCAGACGCATTCCAAATAAAGTGAAGATTAATGATATTGAGATGTATTTAGTAGTTTTTAAAGGTATTCAGATGGGTAAAAAGTATGATTCAAGACCGGAGATAATAGAAGCCGAAATAAACGGCGCTGTCGCTGACTTTGATGGTGGTGCTTATACTGTTAGTCCTATATCCAGTTTTAAGAATTCTATGGATGACGATGAGTTACGAAAATCCACTTCATCTATATTGGCAATGATTAACGCCTCTGGGACTAATAACAATATATACGTTAAAGGTGAAGAAGAATTTTTCTTTCCTACGCTGATTAAGACTGGTGATGAACTTTCGTGTTTGCTGTAACGAATGTACACAATTCACGCAGGTAGGTACGTCAAGTGATTCCTATTTTACTGGTCGTTATGCAGTATATACTAAAGGTGAAGTGGCTATTCCCATTGTTTTGGATTTGAGAGAGAAGGTCAGTATATGTACTTACACTTTTAACGACCAAATTTAAAAAAAATTATTTTCATTTAACTATGATAATGATGCATTACAGATCTCTAGGCTAGACAAAAGAGGAAGGGAAAGAGGTTTATAGGGTTATTGGCTGGTGCTGGACTATTATCTGGTGTAACTTCACTAATCTGGTCAGGAATTAATTACGCTGACACCCAAGCGCCAATGTCCACATTAAGAAATGAAATGAACACTAGGTTGGGTTATGTTGAGAAAGTAATCTTGGAGGATAGAGCCACTAACATGGCTAACTTCATTGCGATTAGGCGTGAAATAGAGTCATTAGGTCAATCTACTGATAAACGTTTTTGTGAAACTACTAGAAATATTCTAGGTTTAATTACACACTATCATTCTATGCAGGAGTTCGACGATATTATATCATCATTACATTATGGAACATTAACATCTAAAATTGTCCCCGAGAATCAGATCATGGAATTAGTAAGCAACATGGATGAGTTAGAAGGTACGTTATATCGTGATCACCCATCTCTTCTTTACAGCTTATCTAAAATACAGTTCGCATTGATGGAAATAGTTGGTGGATTTCGAAGGGGAGTATTAACTTTTATGGTCCTATGTTGATGACTGTGCACAGTAATAGAGGTGTTCATATGTGTAAAGACGACATGCAATTGTATAGCTACAATTTTTCAAATCTAGTAGGTAAGATTGATATTACATTTAAGGAATACTCTAACCAAACAGTTCACAAGATTGGTGATGCCAGCTATTTTGATGGAGTGTACAATGATGTTGCTCACTTATCTATCTTTGCTACAGTAGCGTTGTGTCTAGTTGCAACATGCACGGGTCTATGTTTAATCAAATACTATAGGTCTGCTAGTAGAAGCGATCTGATCAAATCTAGAACACCAATCTCTTTGTTGGTTCCAACTGCGCCACCGCCTGTATATCAGACTGGGTCCGTGTAAGGTCCTGACACTACTTCAATAATAATTTCCTTTCTACATGGAGGGCATAACGGAGCTCCATATAGCAAAAAAGGTTAAAACAAAATTTTTTTAAATGTAACATTCTATTTTGTTACATTAGATTTTACTAAAGATTCATGAAATTGTAATTAAGTTATTCAAGATTGTTGAGCAAGCTATTCAAATGGTATAATAGATATTTAGAAAAGGAGAAGGTTCAATGCAAACGAGGCTATAATTATAATAATAATTAGCCTGTAAGTAATTTTATTAAATTTCAATATATATATATATACTTACAGGCTAATTATTATTATAACTATAGCCTCGTTTGCATTGAACCTTCTCCTTTTCTGAAGATATATATATATATATTATGATGCGAATCATTAAAATGAACTTTGATTGAAAACATAAATTAAAGTGGCCGAACGATTGATCAATGGTTTTTCCTCATAAAGAAACGGATATTATTACGAGTCACTCATTCAATAAAATTCGACACACCAAACACATTTTTATAAATATTAGACAGACATATAAAATCATTGAAATACGAGAGAGGCAATCAAATATAGGTCAAAATTTCGAGAGCGCTTGGAATTATGATAAAATACTCATCGATAAATGGTTGACTTCATTAGATGACGTGTGATGATAATGTGCCATTATCGAGACAATGAATATGTTTACTGTTATGCAGATGCTTGGTATTTTCATAGGCAAGAAAATCCTTATCGTTTCCGATTTAGTATAAGGATCAGGAGCACATTGCTATATGGGGCCTCAATTACATCCATCAGTACTTATTTATTGAAAATAACCAGATTGGAGTTCCGGTTACATGAATTTGCCACGCTGCTCAGATGCAGAGGCAAAGCTCTAAAGAAACGTAGCAAGAAATGGATTTTACCACAAAAATTTTATATACTTTATACGTCACAAGCGAAATTACTACCTGCAAGCGTCTCTTAAGTAGAAAATGACCAACTCTCGTATCGCGCTTACAGCTCTCCCTACTCCAATTGCCGAAAATTTAATTAACCAATCATACGATACATTATTACCGGCGGCACACATTCATATCATGAACGAAATATTTGCTAATCTCTGTTCGTTGTATATTCGCATTTTCAAGTTTCACGAATCAAACATTTTGCGCGAATATTTAAATCATTTTTTCCGTATTTCGGCTACTGTCAAAATTGGGAATTCCATTTTTAACGTGAGCTTATTTTATTTAACACTTGCATGTTATTAATAATTGAAATTTGTGTTTTACATGTCCTTAGCATGGAAGGCGGACAACAACAGTGCTAGAACCATGCTACCATTCAGGCGTAACCTATAATTTATTTAGATATTTCACAGTTGACTGCCATGCCTGAGCCGTGCAAACTTTTTCCACGCGAGATTTAACACGCTGTTTAACAGCGAAGTTTTACGGTCTGTTGCAACTAAATACGGATATATTGCGGAAATCTAAACTCTTGTTTTCTTCCAACTCTCGACAATTCTACTTCTGAGTATTTTCTGATATACTGTGGTTATAGTTTTGATAGGGTTAGACCAAAAAAGGGAATTAATTTATTATCAAATATCAAACTGAACTTCTGTCATTTCGAAAATCTAATATTTTTTTTGTCTTCTGTCGCTCAAAAATTAATTTTAATAATATTATTTTGTGACTAATTGAGGATTTGATTTCGAATAGTAGAATATCCCGAAAGATACATAAAGTGGGATCAATTAGAAAATTTAACTTTGATGTTCAAGAACAACGTCTTTTGATCAGTTTCATTCAAAGTTGGTTGCATTTCGAAAATCCAATTTTCTTCCACCCAAAACATTTCTTTTTCTAATTTTTGTCTGGCTCATTGAGTTAATAGTTTTCGAAGAAAAAACTCCAGAATGGAGAGTTACTTTGTGTTCAGTTAAGAAATGTAATAGCTAGGTTAGGTAATGGATTTTCACGATTACTTTTATCAATAGGCTACTTTTCAAAAATTTAAAATGAGTTTTACTTTGAGCAGTCGAAAATTAATAATAATAATTGATAATGGACATCATTCATAAATTTACCTCCTCTACATTTTGTGATCCAAGCTCGGTTTGTTTATAACTTATCATTTCCGTTCTTCTGAAATCTAATTACGTCAAGATGTTAACAAATAAAATTTGAAAATATTTATCATTATGAAGATTTCTTTATCGAGAAGCAATGATTCGTTAGTTTTGGAAGCTGAAATATATTCATTTTAAATAAATCTGATGAATTTTCAACTTATTCTGTTCTCAGGATTATGTTGTTAAATGCTAGATTTCGAAAGGTGTCCTAAAATGAAAATAATACTAGGAACTGATTTTTACGCAAATTCCTGACAAATTGGTGAAGGTTTGCGATTTGCTATTTTAGGACCTAGAGGAGCAGCTGATGGTCCACCAGCATGTTGAGAAATTTGTTGATTGGGAAAAAATCCTGGATGGAAGATGGTCTACGGAAAAGAACAAAAAGTGCCATATTTTTACAATGAGAATAAAATTGTTGCCTACATTGTTGTTGGCTTGAATAATGTAAGTCTTGAAAAAACATTTAAAGTTGGTATTTCAATAATCATGAAAACATTTGATTTAATCATTGCTTTCCAAATCCACTGAAGAAGACGGCTGAATATGCTAAAAAATAAATCTTGGTGAAACCTTTGTGTGCTTTATATCAAGATCAAGATGAGAATGTGGATAACGTTGATTTTATTGTGAAATATAAAGAAAAATGCCCATTTCCGAAGACATTGAACCCAGTCCTCTGAAACATATGTTAGATGCTTTCATTAACCCCAGTCCAAAATGTAAAGAATTTATTGCATCTTTAATAATCCTTATTTTTCTGAATTCTCAATTATACGCGTATGAAAATTTATTTATTGAAATGAGTATTTAGTCGATTTCATATTGTAAGGAAAATTTAGTATCTCACGAAATAAGCTATAGATGCCAAACGTCTTTGTCAAAAGATAAGCGGGTGCAAACAAATATTCGACAACGAATTATGATTTGTAAATTTTGATACAATTTTGCGTATTCACCGAAATTCATTCAAAAATTAAGATCACCCATATAAGAGTGGTTCAAATATTATCATTGTTGTATACTATCTGAGGCAATTCTTCATTTTCATGCTTGCTCTAATTCTGTTCTCGTATCATTTTAAATTTACATGCGGAGAAGATAGTATTAGTCAACGTCAAGTTAAGATACAGAAATAGCCGTGTTATCATTTTTATCATTTGACAAGTAGCATAGCCGTATAAAATACCTATAACTGAAAAACCTACGATTCATGCTAATACGTATAATAATTACGCAAATAAAGAACTTCTGATGTTGTCTTTCATCTTTGAAGACTCTGCGAGGTTAAATATATCAAGCCTCGTTTGAAATTCGAACCCTTCAAATCTGTATTTCGATCAAATTTTGATATACAAATTTTATATGCAAACTAGTGATCATTGTCTTGAGCCCACTTCATTTCAAATTACCACCAAACTTTAAAATTAACAATTTGCGTAATTTTTTTTTCTTCAATCTTCTTGAAAAAAGAGCGTCTCGAAAACGATTGTCGATATCGTTTTAAAAGTTTCAGATTTAATTTTCACTGAAAAGTCCTTTTGAAATCTTGTGGGATCTTTCACTATTTGAGACCATTTCCTCGATGATTCACAAAATAATATATAAAAATTAATTTTTGAGCGATAGAAAACAAAAAAAGTTGGATTTTCGAAATTAAACAATTTAAATTTTCGAATTTTGCCGATATTATGTATCTTTTCTTGTCTGCTACCATCAAGAACTGTTAACCCAATGAGCCAGAAAATGATTTTCAAAAAAATATTCGAACGTCGAAAGGCAAAAAAATATTAGATTATTGAAATTCATCTAAATTTGGTTAGAACTGAACCTGAAACTCCGAATTGAAGATGGAGGTTACATTTTTTCATCGAACACAAATTATGTCACTTTTCTGTCCTTCGCTATTGAAAACTATAAGCACAGTGTGTCAGATAATATTCAGAAAAAGAATTCTCGACTGCCAGAAGACAAAAAAATTTTTAATTTTTGCAGTACAACATTATCCGGTCAGAAGCGACCGAAAAACCCCGCTATTCAACCTAGAATTTTTAATTTCAATTTAAACGAAAATTGATTCCCTTCTCTGGTCTTTCACTGTTGAAAACTATAATCTCAGTGTGTTAGAAAAAAATTATGGAAGCAATTTTCGGGTGACCGAACACAACAAAATTTTCAATTTTGGAAGTAGGAACAAATTTGGATAAAACTGACCGTGAAACTCCCCCACTGAAAATAGAAGTTACATTTTTCAGTGAAACAATAATGAGGTCTCTTTTCTAGTCTTTCACTATTAAACAATATAACTCCCATGTATTAGAATATTATCGGAAAAATTCTGGCTCAGGTATGGCCATAAACTGAGAAATATTTGGCTCAAGAATAGGTCATGGCTGAATGGTGGCATGTCGCAAATCTTGTTGTAGCCCGCCTCCCTTGCTAGGACACGCTAAACAGAAATTAATATTTTCATTAATATGCAAGTGTTCGAGAACATTACCCTGTATTTAAAATTAAAATCTCAAATTTGGTAGTCGCCGACACATTCTGTGAAAATTGAGTCGACGACCTGGTTGCATCGTATCATACATCAGGTAGTTTAGACGTAATATTCCAGAACTTTTCTCAAATTCAAATTGTGCCAAAAGCCAAGACAATTTCAAATAGTGAGTCGAAAACCCGGATGCCAAATTAAGCCGATAGCCAGATATAAATCATTATGAATATAATTAATTTTGAAATATAAATTGAAATATTTATTTTCAATTCAACCGTAGAACCACCCACTTGGGTACAAATGTACCGCACGAAAAATTAAATCTCTGCTTATTTTTTCACGTCTTCGACACTTTGCGCCCTTTAAACAATTGTTTTACCAATTCATTCTTGAATAATTTGATTTGATCATACACCAGTCGCTTTCTTGATAAAAAACGAAGAGATTATTATACAATTGAACCCTATTCTCGTATACGGGAATGGCTTTATGCGAACGAGAAAGTTGGTGAGCGATTTTGCCCCATTGTAGGGCCAGAATTCAAAACTTTATTAATTCAAATTTTGTTCCAGACACACGACGCAAAGCCTTCGTAATCTTGAACCATTCTCACAACACTATAATAGATTTCACGGTGGGTTAAAGGACCACAATATTTGTGGCATTTTTGGTGCATGATGGATGATATCATTCTTCAGATAAAAAGTGATGAATCTACAGAACATAATCATTTTCTTTGTTCAGAACTGCGATATATCGCTGAATACAATATATATTTTATTTTTACTAAGTTCGAAAAAGGTTTTACAACACTATCCATGATATCAATAAAACAATCACACACTTCGGTTTAAAAATACGACTGCATTAAAAAAAACAATTGAGTTAGAACTGGTTTAATCTATAAATATTTCAAAAACTAAGTAGAAATACAAAACTATTTTGATATCTAAATTACGTGATATACTTGTGTGCGATTATTGGTCATACTGAAGCTGTAAAAACTTCATTGGCATGTATAATGAGTTGTTTTTATATAAATCCCGACCAGAAACAGGAAAACTACTAATGCCATTTCATATCTTTGAACCTGATACAATCTATTGTGAAAAGATATTATTCTTGAGGTAAAAAGAAATGATTCCACAACAAGGACAAAGTTTTTATTCAAAAAGGCGACATAAGTGAGTTTGTTTTGAAAAATTTGGTATACTTTGCTTGTGAAAGGTTTAGGTAGATTTGCGACTCTCAAGGAACAATTGTTTGAAAGTGTATTGGGTTTTGCGTCATAAACATAATTTGTGAAATTTTTGGTTTAATTCATCGCCAAACATAGAAAAGTATTCCAGAAGATTCGCGAAATTATAAAATTAGGAGCAACTCTTACTACTCAAATCTGGATCAAGGATACGAATAAATTTTACGACATTGATCAGTAATGATAAAAAATTTGTATTCCTGTGATAGAAGTTTCTGCGATGATACAAATTAGAGGTTGGTCGTTTGTGTTTATTTCTTATCAGATACAAGGTCAGATCTCAAATATATTCCTATTCGAATTTTGAAAATCGAACCAAAATATTTCAACCACGATGATACTTTAAAAGTTATTTGCTTTCCATTAATAACAAGTAAAGAAATTGTCTACATGACAGAGTGACCGCAGCGCAGGGTAAACCTAAAAATCAGGGAAAAGTCATAGGGTACAATCGTGTAATTCGGATTTTCACTAAGACCCAAACTCTAAAATTGAAAAAAATGCTGTTTCGCCTACGCCAAATATATTATTTTCTCTAAAAAAAAAATGTCTATGATCCAAAGAAACTCTTTTCGAATTAAAGAAATTTGATTTTCTTCCGACCGTAAAATTTAAACTGTTCCTAAAAATTCGCGACTGTTCCACACCTTGCAGAAATATTGTTTTCTTGAGGAAAATTACTATCTGGAATGTAAAGAAACTGGTCTGAGAAAAAAAATAAATTCCGGAAAAGCTGCAGACATTTATATGCCATCATCGAAAAATTAGAGTTTCCACCTAAAGTAAAACTCTGAACATTAAATGTTCAAGGAAGATGAAAAACTAGTTAATGGTAAGATTTGTTAATATAAAATGCAGCGCGCATCTTGAAATTTTGAGGTTGCATGTATCTTATAATCTCGTATTCTCATCTTTTTGGAAATTTCTACTCCACGACTGAATATTTCTTCTGATCATTCAATAATCAGGTAATATTCATTCGTGTTCTTGGCCCAGAATGAAAGAGATTCTGTCATTTTGTCATACATCCAGATGAAACTTCTTTGAATCAAAGGAATCTTATAATCGCTATGCGGTCATGAAAAAGTTCATTCGATAGAAGAAATTTCTTACACACATTTTACATTTGAATTACAGATATAGTTTGTTGTTTGAACGATAATCTTCTTCCTAATGCAAGAAATATTTTTTCCATTCAACCAAAAATTTATTTTGATTAAAGAATAATTTCTTGGTCTCAATTTGTAAAATTCATAAAATAAACAGCAAATCCTATTTCTTAAATCGAGAGCAAAGACAAGAATAAACATTACGTGATTGTTAAGTAATGAGAACAAATTTGTGGTCGTAGAACGGAAAATTTTGCGAAGGTAAACATACGAGATAATTAGACACGTGCCACGTCAGATACGAAAGCAGGACAATCTATTCTATATTAAAAATCTAATTCTTCATTTCTAATAACCAATGTACACAAGCAATGATTCCTCAGTTTTGGAAGCTGGAATATATTCATTTTAAATGTATCTAATGAATTCTTAACTAATTCTGTTTTCAGGATTATGTCGTGAAATACTGGATTTCACGAGGTGCTCCCACAATGAAAATAATACTGAAAACTGATTTTTATGCAATATCTATATTTTTAATAATTCCTACCAAATTGGTGAAGGTTCACTATTTGCTATTTTATGATCTAGAGGAGCAGCTGGTGGTCCGCCAGCATATTACGAAATTCGTTGATTAGAAAAAAATTCAAGATGGAAGATTGTCTACGAAAAAGAACAAAAAGTGGCATATTTTTACAATAAGAATTAAATTATCGCCTACTTTGATGTTGTCTCAAATAATGTAATTTCATGATTTTGTACTCATATAAAGCCCAATGAACTTTTAATAAATAATTTGAAGGATACGAATTCGGTTAAAATTGGTTCCTCTTATAAGACTTAATTACTATATTGAATATACACCTCAATTTCTGTTTTCGTATTATTTTTAAATTTGCATGCGAAGAAGATAGTAGTAGTCAGTGTCAATTTAAGATACAAAAATAGCCCTCTAATCATCTTTATCATCTGACAAGAAGCACAGCCATATAAAATACCTATGACATAAAAACCTACGATTCATGCTAATATGTGTAATTATTACTCAAATAAGGAACGTCTGATGTTGACTTTCATCTTTGAAGACTTTGCGAGCGTTAAAATAATAAGCCTCGTCTGAACTTTGAATCCTTCTGGAAGCCCACTCTGTTTCAAATTACCAAAAAATTTATTAATTAACATGTTGCGTACTTTTTTTTTTAAATTCTACAATTTTATTAGAAACAAGATAGTCTCGAAAAATATTGTCGATATTGTTTCAAAAGTTTCAGATATAATTTCCACACAAAAGTCCTATTATAATTAGCATTACAAATTTATCACCTGCATCTTGCAAAAAATGTTTTATAGGGAAGGAATGAGCTAACATTCAAGTAAATTGTAATTTTATGTATTGATAAAGGAAAGTGTGAAATTTCTGATATCGATGTGTGTTTTTGTACTTATGTAAATTATTGCTTTTTAGTTCTTGGTGAAAATCAATTCAATTCTGTTATTTTTCATAAACCATTTTATGGATAAACGTGTCATCAGATCTAAATTCTGGAAGTAATTATTTCTTTGCATGAGAAACAACACACACATTAAAATATTGTAGTGATTTATGTATATGCTTTCCTCAAAATGGTAGAATAATCCTTTGATTTAAATTACACGTAATGTGTTTTAAAATGTGTCAGCAAACAAAGTAATAAAAAATTCTATATAGCTCATGTTCAACAATTAATATATGAAAATCAGACTCTATTACTATTCCTAAACTACAAATGTTTACCTAATCACGTAACTACTGATTGTGAGTTGAATTTAATTTGAAATTTTTGGTCTTCTCAAGATTTCTAGATTAAAATAATCTCGTCTGAGGAAAGCTGATACTAAAAAAGGACCTTTTTTCAAGAATATTAAATATTTTCTTCAAATAATTTGTTATGACGCGATATTCTTAGTAAGAGAATAATCAATTCAATATACATGAAGTGCCTCAAAATGCTTAGTTCGGGGGCATGCTTTGGGAAATATAATGGGTATAAATTGCATGGAACTGTGGACGGAGAGACTTTTCGTATAAATATTTCCTTCATCGCCTATCCATGATTGAAATAAAATATACGAATTTAGGGTTAATCGAGGTACGGTTACAAGAAGTCGAACAGTGAATATGAAAATGCATACTAATATCTTTCATTGGGATGAAGCGTAAGAATATTAGACTCTTACACACACAAAATTGCAGTATTTCTAAGTCGTTGTATTAAATTTTGTAATGGATTCGAATAACGAATCGTAACGAATAACGATGGTTGGCGTGGCTTGAGCATTGCTCGTGACCACGTCTCATGCTAAACATTTAATGATTATTCTAGAAACAAATGCGACGCTTTCCATAGTTGATCATGCAATAAAACCACAAAATGGTTAAATAATGATAATATTTTGTAGCTTAAAGTTAAATTTCTAGATAATACACATTTGATCGACTTTAGCCAGAAATTTTCTAATTCTAAAAAACAAATAGGAGACCGAGCTTTGACATGTGCAAATTTTTTTACATCATGTGAGCCTGAGACTGGCCCCAAAAACCGAACCACAAGGCCGGCCTTACCCTATGTCACTTTACACAATCTTAATAACACTATTCTGCAAAAATTACTTTTTTGCTTGTCACCTACATCATTCAGGTCGTTTCTTATCAATTTTTAGATGCAGGTTACAAATTGTGAGCGAAAAATTTCTTATCCAAATGTCAATAAAAAACGAACACAATCATTCTTTCGCGAGAATGACTGTTACACATTCTTGTTGAAGACTAAAGTTTTATTTACTTTGGCTTTGCTAACACTTATCTGCGAACAACCATCATTAGGAAGGAAAGAAAATGGTTGTAGTTAGAGTTGGAAACTGTAACGTCGTATTTTCAAAGGAGTTTCCACTCCAATTAATACTCTTTACTCTTTCAAATTCTAAGCCTTGCAACTTTGTATGTGACTTTCAAAGTTGAGGTTATAGATTACAATTTTAGAGGAAATTTATACACAGCTTTACCTCGCTGGTGCAATTCTACGGATAAGAGTGGGACAAGCATTAATCAAAATTGCAAGCCTTGTTATCTAGCTTCGGTAACGCTAATTGAAATCAAGCAATGAGAAGGAGAATAATTTTGACTAAATCATGTCAAGTATTTAGAAAGGAAATATCTGGACTTGAAATTGGAAACCTATATTCATACTTACCATGCTAGTGTGCCATCATAAGGAGAAGAATGGGACAAGCCTGGGTCATAATTACAAAAGGTTTTTCTAGCTTTTAGGACACTAAGTCAGAACAATTATTTAGGAAGGAAATAGCTTGAGTTGAAATTGGAAACCTATATTTATATTTACCCTGCTGGTGCTATTATAAGAAGAAGAATAGGACAAGCCTGTGTCAAAATTGCAAAGCTTCTTCTAGCTTCAGCGACGCTGATTCATGTCAAATAGTGAGCAGGTGGGAAGGTAGAAAAAGGAAAATCAAAGCTTATATAAATTGCTAAGAAATAACAAAAATATAACTTGATGAAGATATTGTAATGGGAGGATAAGCAACCAGAGTCTTCAAAAATAAATGCTCGTTCCTGGAAAATCTGAGCTCACGTCAAGTTCAAAGGTCTAGACGGCAAAGGAGCGACAGGACACCAGGAGGATCCCGGAGTACTCTCACCTGGTAAGCCGACCGGGTCGGGTGTATAATTTTGAAGCGTTCTCACTAACTTTGACATGGCTCATTTAGAAAGATTGTGTTATTTCGGTGTGTCCTGATACAGTTTGAATTGACCCTCGCAACTCGTGTGTTTGGATTTCGTGGGGACGCCCACGCACCTTTAGCAACATAAACTCACCTGAAGGGAAATTGGAGGACGGAATTGGGCACCTTTTGGTATCCATCACGATCAGCAAACAGAGAATCACCGTTCGAGCAGATTTCATATCGTTATCGGTCAGGTATTTGAGAATATTGTTTAAAATTGTGTAGAATTTAAATGTGTGAGAATTTTGCGAAATAGAAAAGAAATAGTCCGAGAGCTTTCTGATAATCTTTTGACCATCGAACTGTATTTGCGATATCCCTGGAATCTTTCATAATAAACCTGCAATTCTTGATTGAGTAAAAGTTTGTGAATATTTGTTTCTTATTTTTCAAGAAAATAAAATGTCACTACCTCGATCTCCGCCCGGTAGGCAAAATCAATCACTTCAATATATTATGCTCAAAGTTCACTTCCTGTGTCCATAATTCAAAAAAATACGGACTTCTTAAGATAAAAAGTAATAACACAAATTGTTTACCATTGAAAATTGTTCAAACAATTTGAAATTGCTCAAAAAATACTTGGAAAATTTTCTCCGATCAAGCATAAAGAAGCATCCTGTAAAAATTTTAAAAAGCCTGATCTTAGCACGAATTTTAAGTAGAACTGTTATTTTGCATTTTCATGCGAACGCAATACAAAGTGGTTTGGGCGTAACATTTATAACTTATGGCGTGGAGACGATTGTCCGAATATTTCTTGAGAATTCATTAGAATTCGATTCACAAAAAGTTAATAAAAAGTAGTTTCGTTGCCCATTTTTCAGAAAAAATGTGCTTTCCCGATTCAAAAACTTATGTTAATCGTGAAGTCATGCAATTTTCTTGCCAGGAAGCTTATAAGGTAGGTGGGGGACTGCCCCCTAGCAAAAAAAAAGTTTTTTAACCCACCCTAATATACATACGTTCGAATTATCAGACATATACGTCCTCTTCTCTGGATAAATGAAAGATTCTTCTTTGTGACCGTGCAGAAAAACTATGAAAGGCTTGATTCCCATTCATAATTTATTATGATGGATAAACCGGGAGAGAAAATCAAAGTTTGCCAGTCATTATTTAAAAACAAATTTTGCATATTTTACGTTTTTAATGTCAACAGAGTCTAAAAGATTTGAAGTTTGTAATAGACTTACTTCCACTGTCAATAATAAAATTATTACGATAGCACTGTCAGTTGCAACCATATTGATTAATAAATCCAGGAAAAAATATAAAAATGATAATTTACCTACTGGTCCAGTGGCGGATAGCTAAATCAGTTATTGTCATGGAGGATAGTCCAGAGTTTGTAGGCAAAGAATGATGGATGAAGTTATTCTTCCTTTCAACGGAAAAAAATTTAAAGCTATCGTGAAAATGAGGAGTGGCAATTAAAATTTATGTTTTAAGCTAAAAACACGATGATTCAGCTTTTTGCTCGAAATTTATCTTTTTCAGTTGAAATCTTAACTATTTTGATAAAAAACTCATCTAATTGGTTGATAATTAACCTTCTTGTCGAAATTCTATATTTCAGGTTGAAAATCTGTTCATTTGTGGATTAAAATATTTTGTGGATTAAAATCTCTTTTCCACTGGACTGAGAAAATCTTTTTATTTGGTTGAATTCATTAACAAAAGATGAATTTGTGATAAAATAATAATCGAATCTTTAACTAAAAATAAATGATTTCCAACCAGTGGTTGTTTTTCAACCAAGTAGTGAGATTTCCATCCAAAGAGATGAATTTTCAATCAAATAGAAAAATTTGTAATTAAAAAGGAGGCCCTGTAAACTTCATATCGTCTGCTTGCAACTAGCATCACCTCGCATCTCTACATCCAGACAGCGTCACTCAGAATATAATTACCCAGTGATTTCTTTCGCTGTTCGTTTGCAAATCTATAATAGTTTGCTCGGGCGAGCAATTTCACCACCAATTTTGCAAATACAGCTGTTTTGCCAAGCAAATTTAACAACTCCTCAAAATCGCCAAGGTCTTTAAAGATAAATAGTAGTCTATTGGATATGACAATGGAAAGTTTCCGACGGAAAATTTACAACAGAAAATTCTAAGCAGGGATGAGATAGTGTAATACCTGATGTAATACAGAGAGTATTAAAGAGAGTGGAAGGTGCCATAAGAGCCCAATGTATTTTTCCGTACACGATTTTCAGCGCTACTACATTCTCGGGGACGAACTAACGCTGAATAACAATAACAATAACCCAGGAAACAAAAATCGATTAAATGCATTCAAATCGACAGTAAAATTCATTTGAATCAGCATTCTTAAAAGATGATTGCTGATTGCGATCGATTGGTGACAAAAATTGATGTATCGGATGTGACCGATTGGAAAAAGGACGCATGATCCTCGAGCACTTATTTCTTTTGATAATTATGCAATTTGATGAAGTGCAAGAAACACTACGCTTTTCGCTCGAGATCACTAAGTGACGCCGAACGGAGCTTATAGTGTACTTATTTTCATGAAAGCCCACGATCTCACGTCAAAGAACACTTAATTATTTCTCTACCAGAAAGTTTGTCCTAATGTAATGTTACAAATCACAACACACGAAATGAATGCTCGAGATATCACCAATAAAACACAAAGCAGCCATTAGGATCTCTTTTGACACCAACGACCAGACGCCATTGTCCATGGCCATGGATCAAGCCATTGCCTTTTCGTGCAGTGTAGAAAGTAAACTTCCTGTTGATATACCCGAGCTTTGTCCCCGAAGCGGCGAGTGCGCTAGTGTCCAGTTTACGGTCACCTACCACTCTCCCTAATACTCTCTGATGTAATTTACGTGGCCACTTACTTTGATTTTACTGTGTATTTTACGTACAAGAATTTAAAATAGTA
The DNA here is from genome assembly GCA_011634705.1 of Andricus grossulariae. NCBI lineage: Eukaryota > Metazoa > Arthropoda > Insecta > Hymenoptera > Cynipidae > Andricus > Andricus grossulariae. Next base: position 21,749 of record JAABKJ010001476.1, read on the forward strand.
CCTAGCGAAATAACAATTTTCTCCCCTTCTGTTTTACTTATGCCCTTAACTAATAAAAGAGTCATCAATTCGGATCATGATCACTGATATATATTATATAATACGCTGGATACAGGATTTAATGGAAAACGCGCGTGTCTACTTGAAGGCGCCCGAGCCGCCATTTTGAATAAATGTTTTGGTTCGGGACCACTCGGGACAGTTCCGGATATGCGGGAGATTCAAATGTGGTATGGAGAGAACTTAAAAGTATTAATAAAAGTAATGTAAAATTTAGCTTATTGTTAATGAGTGAATGGAATAAAACTGAAAACTCAATACAATTTTAAAAGTAATTACATTAATAAAAATAATCGAAAAGTACAAAAAAGAGGAAAGCTTATGGGATTTGAAATTGGTGGAATGCACATTTCGTAAACACGTGGTTTAGAATATTTTTTTGTATGTTGAAAGGTACAATAAAACTTTGAAGTCTGTACAGGTGAAGAATGTAATAATTTAGTATCCTAAAAATCTGAATACATTAGAATTGTGAAATACATATTGAAACCTTTGAAGGCTACATATTTGTACAAAATAATTTTTCTGCAGTTAAAAGAGTGGTGTGAAATTGTAAAGATGACTAATGGATATTATTGTTACAAAATTTATATGAATTATAGAAGGAAAATCATTATGAAGGTCCTACATGAGTTTTCATACTTCATAATAATTGAAAAGAGCAAAAGGAATAAAAACCGTGTAGCATGTGTGTAAGTTAAATAATTAGTAATATTAATATTATACCAATAATATTATGCAATCCATGAATGCGAACTTTAAATTAGTGTTCATTGAAAATAAAAAAATAAAAGTATAAGGTATAAATAATAGGGTGGCTCCAGAAATGCTTTTCGAGCTATAGGGACAAAAATTGGATTAAACAAATCTTTTTTCCCATAAATATTTAAAATTCATATTTTATGAATTAAACATAATATTGAATGATTTTGAGGAGTAGTAAATTCTGCTATGAGCTTAATGTCATTGTTTAAACTATTAATTATTGCTCTTTTTATTTGTTTTATATTCAGTATGGATGGTTTACATATTTTTTGGCGTATTATCAAATAAATCATAAAAGTCAAATAAAATTCAAATTATAAAAGCATATTAAATATTGCATTCTTTATATTTTTAGTATCCTTATCATGATTATATTATGAAAAAGTAAATTCACTAATAAAAATTATGATTCAAGCTTCAACATTTTCGTTGAACAACATTTTTTTAAAAAAGCAATACGAATTTTGTGACAGACTGCTTTTTTACATTTTTATATTCGTCATAAATATTAAATGTGTTGCTGATTTGCGTTGATGTGATCGACACATTGCAATTAAAATTGTGTTTCCGCGTCTCTGAGCCTACGATACTAGTGTAATTATTCTGTTACATTTGAGGAGCAGAATTTGATTGGTGGGTAGAAATATATGCTATAACTCGACCAAATATTATCAGAATATACAAGCATTCGACACGAACTAGCGGCCCAGTTCATTCTGTTTTATCGAATCAACCGCTTTGTTTGGGCAATCAACGGCATAATTGATCAGGACGACGAACTTCCAATTTTGATTGAAGGACGAACCAAGATTTTTATTCAAAAGACGATCTTCAGGATGATTTTCTACTTCAAAATGATCATCGAAAAACTCTCTCATTTCATCGTCCTGCTTAAAAATTCTGTTCCTTCAATCATACGAATTTACATGAAGGCATCGTTCCTTACATTCATCGATGCGCCATCAATGAGGAATTTCGTATCTTACATCAATTAAAATTTGATTATCGCGTTCAGTAATATGTTGTATAATTCTCCTTAAATTTAATCAGAATTAACAATCGCCTGATTATTTTTCTCTATTTTATTGGATATTTATTCTGATAAATTGATAATTGACATACAACAATCTTGAATAAACAGGTAATCTAAGTTTAACACGAATATTTTTTAGCTTTTGTTGGCAATAAATAGTTGTTTAAATGAGTTACATTCATGTAGTCAATGAAAAATTATTTAAGAAGTCAAGGTAGATATTTCAATTGTTGATTGGTAAATATTTGTATGAAAAAAGATGTTAGAAATTGCTCAAAATTAACATTAATACGTAAAAATGTAGTCTTCTTATTTTTGGATCATATTTATGGTGCCGGGGGGGAGGGGGAGATGAGAGTTATTAGTATGGTTTTATTTCGTAGACACTTTTCTTTATTCCCTAAAAAACTTGGCATGTTTAGATCATACCCTGAAGTATGAGTTAAATTTCTCGAAAATCCAAAATTTCCCCATATCAATGAAATGGGATATTGAAGTACCCGCTGGCACGTGTTAATATTTGAATTTCAAAAAAAGTTATTGATTATGACTACTATTATTGTGATAAAAAATTAGGGTTTTCATTTGTAATTACAAAGTTACCCCCCTTCCCCGGCTTCTGGGTGGTGGTAAATTTGTATAAAGTCGCTTTTCCCCCTCGAAAATAAAAAGTTTTTATTACGGATATTTTTTCATAGGATTTGTATTTTTTTAGATATTTCGATGTCTCAAGTTAAAAAAAGTACCCACTATATGATAATAGTATATTATGCGCCTAGAGGGAAAAGAGGCTTTTTCGACTCGTACTGGAAACATAAACTCGTCGAAAAAGTGCCTTTCCCCCTTGGCGCATACGATACTTTTTATAACCAATGGATGATTTCAGACATAGCTCAAAATACAGTCATGTTTGCAGTCCAAATTATATTTTGAATATGGAAGTAAGAAATTTGTTTTAACTTTTTCCAAATTATCAAAAATTCAATACAAAATTGCCCAAAATTAAATGATAAATTGTCTATAAATTTGCGGAAATTTATGGAAATTGTTGGTTATTTCTGGTAATTAAATGATAAATATACATATTTAATACAGTCCAGGGCACCTAAAATTTCTGACCCAGCACTCTCACTCTCTCACAAGTAGTGATACGTTTCACTCGTTAGTATATAAGGGCAGAAAGGATCATAATTCTCAGCGTGATGCATGCCATTCATAGATACAAGATAGATTTATGTGTGACACATGAGTGACCCTATGCTCGAAGAGGTTAGTGTCGCCACAGACGTATTTAGAAGAACTTCGTAGTGCGAGAGATGGAGGAAGAAGTATGATGCAAAAAAGCAAAGGGCTCATGGTATCGCCGTGAAAGACGCCCCTCTGGACGGTGACGTTGTTCGTTGTCACACGATAATTTCCAGATGAGATAGTAAATCTATTTTCCCAAAGAGGCATCAATCTCTCTATGCATCTTACTATGTGTGGATGCACCTTCAAGCTTTCTAACGGACTGATGATAAGTCTATGAGAGGTTAAATCGAAAGCTTTCCGGTCGTCAATCCAGGCCATTGACAGCACGCGTTGATGGGCTGCAGCTTCTTTACAAACACACCTGTCAATTAGCAGGTTCCCTGGATATCCTGCTAAACCTTTCTTCGAGCCACGCTGTTCGTACATCTCACGCCACATAGACTCAATTCGTCGAACAATCCTGTTGTTTAGGATAGCTGTAAAGATCTTATACAGCAAATATGTCCTAATGTCGCTTCCTCATCTTTAGCTGCAGCTTGATCAAGTAGTGGTTGGGAAAGTGCTCCGCGTACATACATATTTTTCCAGATGTAAACACGTTGATTTTGCAATAATTGAGTCGAAACGTGCTGAAGCTCTGGGTGTTTCCCGCACCACAGAGTATGCGTACGTGCCATACAACCTCGGTTAACAGGGATAATGCTGGCATCGTAGCAGTCTAGCATGTCATCCTTGCGTTGATTCATCCACCCAATGTGGGCGTTTTGTCGGTTGGTCGCCCTGTTTCGATCAAAATTATTTTCAGCACCCTGAACTCTAGGATGATCGGTATTGTTCGCCGACCTGTTGTCGGGCGCTCTGCGCGTGTGATCGTTTTGAACCGTATTTACAACTCTTTGGTGTCTTGGTGGTTTCATTGTTGCTTCCGCGAGCAGCTAGGGAAAGGTTTCTTCCATCCTTGTAGAGTCTTGCGTGAAAGAATAAGACTGCATACTCTAAGAGGTCGCCCTGTATCCCAGATTTACCGTTTAAGGTACCTCACCCAGGTGCCATTCAGCTTCCAGCACGGTTGTTACGCCTCCGCTTAGGGGTTATTCCTTTGGGACCATCGCTGTACAATTGTCCTCGACTGCTTATCAATTATTGTAGCCATATTCAGCAGAAGCCCATGGTACAAGAACCCACTATCGTCAACTCGAGGTCGCGTTCGGTAGCTTTGTCATAGGCCCTTTAGTTCTATTCCAAACGAATCCAAACCGATCTTCCAGAGTATGCAGCCTTATCCTTGCATGCGGGGCTCTGCAAGGATGGACGATCCCTTTTGCCTAGCTGCTCTTGGGAACAGCAATGATAACGTCAAACATAGTTGTAGTAAGTGCGGTTCAAAACAATCAAACGCGCAGGGCCTCCGACAATAGGCAACAATGCCCACTATCCTACAGTTGGAGGAGCCAATCAAGACGAAGTCAGTGCGATGAACCAGCAGAATCGCATTACTTTTCAGTGGACTGGTCGGCTCAGGGCAGGACTTTCACTGCCAAGGTTCGACAGTTCACGCGCGATCTGCGGATCCATTGTCACAAACTCAACAATTCAAAGCCACTGACCATCAGGCAGCATATTGTTGACGGAATACTAGTACTGTCTAACGCTAGCAGAAGTCCAAAGTGAAGAGCGAGGTGGTTCAGAGAAAATCAACAGTTCATATCTGACCCATCCCGACCCTTCAAAGACTCTTCGGTTACTGTCATCCACCCCCTCACACCAGAGGAGGCTGAGGCATTTTAAAGAGAATTCTACAAAGCACAGCATATACTGAAAGAAAATTCAAAGAATGTAAATAGCTTCAAGGAGCTGTGCACTGCCCTCATCATACCTGAGTAGGAATGCCCACCTATCAGTACCGAGGGGGTGAAAAAAGTAATAAAAGGCATGAAGAACTATTTCGCTCCGAGACCAGATGGTATCAAGACCTTCTAGCTAACGAAGAAGTTTTCTTCAAACCATCAGCATCTGGCCCGCATTTCCACCTCATATGTAAAGTCGGAAGAGACTGTTCTGGAGTGGTTGGTCAAAGATCGCACAGTGCTCCTGTCGAAAACTGGCAACTTAGCTGACCCTCAGAATTACAGGCTAATAACTTGTCTGATCACACTGTATAACATCTACACAGCTCTCCTGAATGATAGGATTGTTCGAACAATTGAACCTGTGTGACGAGAGAAGTATGAACAACGCGTCCCGAAGAAAGGCATAGCAGGATGTCGGAGAACCTGCTAATCGATATATGTGTTTGTAAAGACGCAGCATACTCTCAGCGTTACCTATCAAAGGCCTGGTTTGATCACTGGAAAGCTCTTGCTTCAAACACCCATAGATTGATCATTCGTCTGTTAAAAAGCTCAAACTTCCATCCACACATCGTGAGGTGCATAGACACTCATAATATTGACACTATCTCTCACATTTCGCCATTCTAAAGGATAGCTTTGCAGCAAACCTGAAAATCGATAGCGCAAGGAATGCGCCAAGCTTTATTTAAAGAAAGGAAAACCTAATGGCATCCCTGAATACACTAAGCACATCGGAAAAAGTGCTACACGACACCTTGGCGCTGGAGAGGCCTATACATACCTGGGCGTGCCACTAAACCGCATTCACTACGTGACATCTATGAAGGATACTCTCCAATGCAGATACAAAAGCCTTATCCAACAAATATGGTCTTCCGAACTGTCAGCGAGAAATAAAGGATCTGTGACGAACATGCTTGCCGTTCCAGTAGTACTCTATTCATTTGAAGTGGTTACATGGACGAAGTAGGAGCTCAGATTCCTCGATAATGCGTTCCCAAAAATTATGCACAAAAACTGAAGCATACACATTAAGCATTCTGCTCGGTGACTTCACACCTCACGCCGTCAAGGTGTTCGTGAATACTGAATCGTGAATGTCTTCACAATAGGATTATTCTAAGTACATAACATATAGTCGCAAATGGAAGAGACCCTCCCCTTAAAATGTTCAGGAAACACATGCAAGAGTATGTATAGCATCTTCCACACAAATGTGGTGGATCAGTCGATGTCGTATGAGCTAACGTTTGATTTCCTTAAATCACCCGGATTGAAGTTGGGTACAGAGGGTTTTATTTTAACATGTCAAGACGGTGCCATTTCCACTCTAGCATACTGTCGCCCCATTTTCAGCCAAGACATTCCCGGTGATAGCTGAAGATCGTTTCATGCACACCCCGAGCATCTAGGACATATACTATCTATTAGTCCAACTCACGCAGGAACGACCTACATCCAAAGGCACAATTCCATCTCAATTGTTTCTCTTGCGCACTCGAAGCCTAACATTGTTCTCCTTGACTTTGAGAAACAAACCATGTTCTTTATCGAATGTCTTGCACCAGCTGACAAAAACTTCATAGCCAAGAAAAAAAAGAAGATATAAAGAAGGAATAGAGACGATATTAGGGAGTTGCGACGGCTATACCCGGGATATTCTGTTAAGATAATCGTCTTGATCACCGACGCTGTTGGAGGTGCCAATGTTGCACTGGTTAATAGCCTGAAAAGTATCCCTGCGTGTCAACAAAACGAAGCATATCAATGAAAATATTGAAATATATCATCTTCAGAATTATTTCATCGCACTTACTCATATTCTGTAAAAATATAGGATTAAATAAAGCGTGGTTCAAAAAGGCTTTATGTTTTCCCCAAATAGCCGCCCTACAAACTGTTCCATTTTATGTCAAAATGTCCTGAATGTTAGATAAATAGTTACAAGTAAGTAGAAAACCTAGTAGTTTCCGAATTGTGAAAATATTATTGACAAAAAAATTCAGTATCGTATTTTAAAATGTTTAAAATCAGTAAATGTAATCGGAGTGATTTGTCTTTCCGGGAGACGTTAGTTACATATCACGTAAGTGAATTTTGTTGGAAAATACAATCAATCCCTTATTATTTATGCATAATCTAGTCATTAGAGCACATTCGATCGAGTTTGAATTTATTAAATGTTTGTAATTATTTAATAAATTAATATAAAAATTGCGTAAAGTCGTGCTTCTGCGTCACGCAGGAATAAGTTCGTCAAAATGCTTCCTAGACTTTTGCTTCTACTTGTTTCATCATGTTTACACTTTACATGCCCAAGTCTGTACTCTCTCAAGTGTTTCTTTGCAGTGTGTAAGACCTAAAGTGCTTGACTCAAATCTATATTTTATGCTGGCAGTAATTTTGATGCAATATTTACTTCGTTAAGTGCCTTGCAAAACATTGTGAACCTCATTATAAATGCCAACCTCTCCATATTTTTCTAAATATTAGCTGCTTCTTCGCATTCATCTTTTTTTAAATTAATGAGTCGTATTTTTATGAGAGATTTTATCATATTGAAGTAGCAAGGTTTAACGGCAAACATGTTTAAGTTTTTCTGGCAGAATAATGTCTTTGGAATTACTTAAGTGAACACGGACTGACAGAATAAACGTGGTTCCGAAACAGAGTCAACGATGCGATGGTTTGTACTCAAGAGTAAATGACCTAAAACAAAACTTACCGGGAATGGAGGTATTTTTCTCGGTTGAAGAAAAATCGGAACCTTATGGATTTGTGCATTGTATTTACGTTTGTATACGTATAGGGAGAAATTTTGAAAATTTGGACTGAAGAAGAGGCATGTACTTCGAATTGAAAAGAAAAGTACAATGTTCACTCACTTAGAACAATAAGTAACGATGTTTAAATTATTGACGTAGATGGAGAAAGAAAACAAATTCACAAACATAGTTTTGATAATGAGACACACTTATCTACGGTAAATAGTAGATAAGATGAAATTGCTAAGCAGGTTAAAATCACATGGTTCGAACTATTACATTCAACTTACGAAATTGTTGAATATCAAATAATTTTAATTAAAAATGTGCAATTGAAAATTAATATAGTTAAAAATATTAGGAATGGAACTAATGATTGTATTGATGATATAACCAATTTTTTTTCAAGTACCCAACATCATATTCAGTTATTCAATCTTAAAATGTATTACACTTACGATTCACAGATTTTATATGTTTTATTCAACAATTGTAGATGCTGCTTACTGCGAACCGCGTTAGTTATTTTCTTTACCTTCACACAATGAATGGCGATCAGCAATTCAAATTTGATAAGGTCTATCAAAGAAAGTTAAAAAACTATAGCAGTGGGAAAGCCCATGTAATTGTGTTCCTTGATTATAATCAGTGGACACAAAGAAAACTATTGATAAGGAGAACTAAAAAGAAATAGAACATGAAGAAGCGTTTTGAAAATGGTACTGAAGCGTTCATTTGATATAACTTTAAAATTGGCTACTAATTGCTTAACTTTCCGCTCACATGAAGAGGATATAAATAACGACCACAGTGTAAACTTTTTAATGATGGTAAATTTTCTACTGGATCAAGAATACGTGATGTAATATTTGAGTTCATCAACTTAAAATAAAATGATACAATGCTTAAGCAAAGAGCTACATCAAATATCGATTTTCGAATTTAAGGCGTCTTTTTTTTATTCTATGTTTAACATAACTCAATATATTGATAACAAAGACCAATTTAACTTAGTACTTTGGTACATTTCAATTCTAGAATAAAAATGG
>JAABKJ010001477.1:0-30522 GCA_011634705.1 Andricus grossulariae
ATTTTTACTTCGCTCTACTGAAGAGTGTAGTTTTAAATTTACATTGAAAGTATTAATTATAGTAAGGAAGAAATGACGAATCTTGGAAATAAATATTTGTGAGAACGATGTTGAACATATCAAAATTTTGTATTTAACTAATTCTATTTTTTTCTCAGACTTTTTCATATCACTGTGAATGGATTTCCAACGACCTAAGTATATCCAATTTTTAAAAATAAATTATTTAATGGCAAAAATCATTGAAATATCATTGAAAATTATAGAAAAATATAATATTTCTTATAAAAAGGTTGTTTGTTCTTTACGACATGTAAAACTAAATTTTTCATCTTTCCCCTATTTTTCCCTTTTTCGTGAGAAAATCACCCTATTTACCCTTTTTTGAGCTCATTTTGCGCTGTGATCCCTGTACTTCCCTAATTACATTGCCTCCAAAATGTCATGCCTTCAATATTGCTTTGTAAATTGTATTGCTTCCTTTTTTGAATTTTCTGACTGTTGTATTTTTCTTCCAATAATTGTGTATTTCCTCCAATTCGTGTTGCTTTCAATTGTGTGTTTCTTTCAGTTTTGTATTTCCTAACAATTGTGTACTTTTGCAATTATAAATTCCCCCTAATTGTTATTGCTTCCAATTATTGTTGCTTACAATTTCGTATTGCTTCCAATGTTGGATTTCCTGACAACTGTGTATTGCTTTGAATTTAACATTTTTGACAGTTTGTGTTTCTTCCGATTGGGGGTTTTCTGTCAGTTTTTTTCTTCAAATATTGTATTTCCGCCAATTTGTGTTGCTTCTAATTGTTTGCTTCTTCTAATATTAAATTTCTTGACAATTATGCACTTCTTTCAATTATAAGTGGCCTCCAATTATTGTTTCTCTGAATTATCTGTTATCTCCAAATATGTATTGCTTCCAATTTCGGATTTCCTGAAAATTGTGTATTGCTTCTTAATTGGAACTGCTTTCTACATTACATTCCTTTCAAAATGTCATGCTTCTAATTAGGAAATTCAATTTAGAATCTGCAATTGTCCATTTCTTCTAATTTTTTAGTTCATGAAAATGTTGTATTGCTTCCAATTTCGAATTTTCCGATAGTTGGTTTTCTTTCAATTTGTGCTGCTTCCAATTGTGTGTTACCAATTTTGGCTTGTCTTCCAATTGCGTTTCTTCCAATTTTGGATTTTCTTCCAGTTGTGTTTCTTCCCACTTTGGATTAGCTTCCAAATGCTGTTCTTCCATTTTTGGATTTGCTTCCAATTGCGTTTCTTTCAATTTCGGATTTGCTTCCAATTGTGTTTCTTCCAATTTTGAATTTACTGACAATTGTGCACTCTTCAAATGATGTATTTCCTCCAATTGTTGTTGTCCCCAAATATTTATTGTCTCTAATTATGTATTGTTTCTAGTCACTGCTGCTTCGAATCTCGGATTTATTCGAAATAGCGTATTGCTTCCAATTTAAGATTACATTCAGAATTTCGTATTGCTTTCCTCTTTGATTCCATGACAACTGTGTATTGCTTCCAATTTTGTATTGTTTCCAGTTGAATTTTGCTGTCGATTTCACATAGCATCCCGTTTTGTGATGCTACCAATTTTATAATTCATTAAAATTGGGTATTGCTTCCAAATTGGAATTGCATGTATCCAAAATTTCGTTGGAAATGGCATTGCTTCCAGTTAAGTATTTCAATTTAGAATTTGGAACTTTCCATTGCTTCTGCAGTTTTATTTACTGAATATTTTATATTCCTTCCAATTTTGGATTTTTGACAGTTTTATTTTTCTTCCGATTAGGATTTTCTGAAAATTATGATTTTATTCCAATTTTAATATTGCTTCCAATTGGTGTTGTTTCCAGTTGTATATTGATGTCGATTTTATATTGCTTCCCGTTTTGTGATGCTAGAAAATCTGTATTTCTTGATTATTGTGTAATGCTTCCTAATTGGAACTGCTTCCTAACTTACATTGCTTTCACAATTTCGTGCTTCCAATTAAGAATTTCAATTAAAATTTGCAGTTGGCCATTACTTCTGATGTTTTATTTTCTGAAAATGTTGTATTGCTTCCAATTTTGAATTTTCTGACAGTTGTCTATTTCTTCTAATTATGTATTTCCTACAATTTGTGTTGCTCCCAACTGTGTGTTTCTTCAAATTTTTAAAAGCTTGACATTTGTGCCATTCTTTCAGTTATGAATTACTTCCAAATATTTGCTGTCTCCAAATTTATATTGCTTCCAATAGTCTATTTCTTATAATTACTTGGTGTTGTCTCCAATTTATGATGCTTCCAACTGTGTGTTACCTCCTATTTTGCATTTCCTTACTATTCTATATTGCTTCCAATTTCGAATTTTCTGACAATTGGGTATTCCTTCCAAATTGAAATTGCATGATTGCATGATTCCAAAATTGCTTTGGAAATGGTATTGATCCCAATTAAAAATTTCAATTTAGAATTAGGAACTGTCCATTACTTCTGATTTTTTATTTCCTGAAAATGTTGTATTGCTTCCAATTTTGAACTTTCTGAAATTTATGTTTTTCTTCCAAGTATGTATTTCGTCCAATTTGTGTTGCTTCAAATTGTATGTTTCTCCCAAATTTGGATATCTTGACATTTGTGCACTTCTTTCAGATAAGTATTGTCTCCAATTGTTTTTGCTTCTAGTTATGTCATTTATAATTACGTATTTCTTCCAATTTGTGTTGCTTCCAACTGTGTGTTACTTCCCATTTTGGATATTTTAACAATTCTGTATTGCTTCCAATTTCAGATGTCCTGACAATTGTGTACTCCTTCCAATTTCTAATTTCCTGACTATTATGTTTTGCTTCCAACTGTGTGTTACGTCCCATTTTTGATATCCTCACAATTCTGTATTGCTTGCAATTTCGGATTTCCTGACAATTGTGTATCTGTCATTTATAAATATGTATTGCTTCCAATTTGTTTTGATTCCAACTGTATGTTACTTCCCATTTTGCTTATCCTAACAATTATGTATTGCTTCCAATGCCAGATTTCCTGACAATTATGTGCTATTTCTAATTTCCTGACTATTATGTTTTGCTTTCAACTTGTATTGCTTCCAATTTCGGGTTTTCTGACGATTGTGTATCTGTCATTTATAATCATGCATTTCTTCCAATTTTTTTGCTTCCAGCTGTATGTTACTTCCCATTTTGGATATCTTAACAGTTATTCATTGCTTCCAATTCTGGATTTCCTGACCATTATGTACTCCTTCCAATTTTTAATTTCCTGACTATTATGTTTTGCTTCCAACTGTGTTACTCCTCATTTTTGATATACTAGAAATTCTGTATTGCTTCCAATTTCGGGTTTCCTGACAATTGTGTATCTGTCATTTATAATCATGTATTGCTTCCAATTTGTTTTGCTTCCAACAGTCTGTTACTTCCCATTTTGGATATCCTAACAATTATTCATTGCTTCCAATTCTGGATTTCCTGACAATTATGTACTCCTTCCAATTTTTAATTTCCTGACTATTATGTTTTGCTTCCAACTGTGTGTTACTTCCCATTTTTGATATCCTAACAATTCTGTATTTCTTGCAATTTCGGATTTCCTGACAATTGTGTATCTGTTATTTATAAGTATGTATTGCTTCCAATTTGGTTTGCTTCCAACTGTGTGTTACTCCCCATTTTTGATATCCTAGCAATTCTGTATTGCTTCCAATTCCGGATTTCCTGACAATTGTGTACTCCTTCCAATTTCTAAAATTTCCTGATTATTCTGCATTGCTTCTAACAGTGTGTTACTTTCCATGTTCGATTTCCTAACAATTCTGTATTGCTTCTAATTTTGGACAAAAAAAATCATTTTTAACCAACCTTGAAGCTTTTCGACAAATTGAAAAAATGACCAAGCAAAAGTTGACCAGGTTTAATTATTTAAACTTGCCTAAAATTGCTCGACAAAAATAAAAAATAAATAAAAACATATTTTCACTAATAATGACTTAAAGTTTTGCCGGCTGTAATTTTGTGTCGCCGGAAATGTTTTTATGGCAGCCGACGACAACAATGCGTTGGTAAAACGCAAAGCGTGCTCTGCAATTTCGTCGTCGCGTCGGACGAAAAATTTCAACAAAGTTTGAAATATCCGCCAAGGACCAAAGTTCCTTCCATATGCAGTGTTTGGTGATTTTTATCTAGTATAAAAAACAGAGGAGTATGTCAAGGACGTAATATGCCAAGCAGAACGAGGCTCCTTTAACAACACCCGGCGCCTGTAATTTTTCTTGCTTCCTTGCCTCGGACACTATTAGTTGTCACTCCAATGAAATTAGAAATCAGTCAATACTTGACCTCACACTCACGCAACCTTGACTCGACTTATCAACAAAAAATTTACAAAACAAAGCATGTTTCCTTCTTCAAGATTTATTATGATCTCTCGCTTGTCCATTTTCTTATTTGTCTTTTTATTCTTATGATTGTTTTGTTATTTTATTTTTAACTTGTTTACTATTTTTGTAATTTAATATAATATCTAGGGTGATCTATATAATTAATGCTCAATATTAAATTTATAACGAAAGAAATGAATTTTCAACTAAAATGAGGAATCTTTAACCAAAAAGAAAAAATGAAATTTTAACCAAGAAGATTAATTTTTTACCAAACAAGCCGCATTTTCAACAAAACACATGAATTTTTTACTAAAAAAGATCAATTTTTAACTTAAAATGGAATAGTTATATGTACAGTTACAAAAATTAATTATTAACCACAAAAAGAAAATTTTCAACAAAATAGTTAAATTTTCATTAAAAGAAATGAATTTTCATCCAAAAAGGTGAATTTTTCACCAAGAAGATTAATATTCTACCAGACAACACGAATTTTCAACCAAAAAGATGTAGCTTTCACCAAGAAGATTATTATTCTACCACGAAAGATGAATTTTCAAAAAAAATCTATGAATTTTCAACGACATTTTTTAACTAAAATGAGGAATCTTTAACAAAAAAAAATTAATTTTTAACCAAAAAAGTTGAATTTTTAACCAAATGTCAACAAAATGTATGAATTTTCAACCAAATAGTTGAATCTTCATCTAGAGAAGATAAATTTCCATCCAAAGAAATTAATTTTCAATCAAAAGATGAATTTTTCACCAAGAAGAATATTCTACCACAAAAGACGTATTTTTAACCAAATCGTTACATTTTCATCCAAAAAAATGAATTTTCAACCTGAAAGATGTAGTTTTCACCAAGAAGATTAATATTCTACTACAAAAGGTGAATTTTCAACAAAAATGCATGAATTTTCAACGAAATTTGTTAACTAAAATGAGGAATCTTTAACCAAAAAAATAAATTTTCAACCAAAACAGATTAATTTTTAACAAAATTTCAACAAAATATATGAATTTTCAACCAAATAGTTGAATCTTCATCTAAGGAAGATAAATTTTCAATCAAAACATGAATTTTTCACCAAGAAGAATATTCTACCACAAAAGACGAATTCTGAACCAAATAGTTGAATCTTTAACTAAGGAAGATAAATTTTCTACCAAAAAGAGGAATTTTTTACCAAGAAGATTAATATTCTACCAAAAAACACGAATTTTCAACAAAATAGTTGAATTTTCATCCAAAGAAATGAATTTTCAACCGAAAAGATTTACTTTTCACCAAGAAGATTATTATAATCTACCACAAAAGGTGAATTTTCAACAAAAATGCATGAATTTCCAACGAAGTTGTTGAATTTGTAACGAAAGGAATGAATTTTTATCTAAAATGAGGAATCTTTAACCAGAAAATGAATTTTCAACCAAAAAAGATGAATTTTTAACAAAATTTCAACAAAATATATGAATTTTCAACCAAATAGTTGAATCTTCATCTAAAGAAGATACATTTTCATCTAAAGAAGATAAATTTTCATCTAAAGAAATAAATCAAAAAGATAACATTTTCACCAGGAAGAGTAATATTCTACCAAAAAGATGAATTTTTCAACAAGAAGGTATTAATATTCTACCAAAAACACAAACTTTCAACAAAATGCATGAATTTTTAACAAAATAAGCAAAATTTCAACAAAATATATGAATTTTCAACCAAATAATTGAATTTCGAGCTGAAGAAGATAAATTTTCATACAAATGAAATGATTTTTCAACCAAGAAGATTAATTTTGTAATAAAAAATAAGAATTTTTAAGTAAAAAAGATAAATTTTCAAACCATAATAGAATAGTTATATTTTCAGGTTAAAAAATTAATTTTGACCATAAAGAACAAATTTCCAACAAACTATGTAGTTCAATTTTCACCCAAAGAAATTAATTTTCAACAAAAAAAATGAATTTTTCACCAAGAAGATTAATATTCTATCACAAAAGACAAATTTTCAATACAATGCATGAATTTCTAACAAAATAAACGAAATTTCAAGAAAATATATGAATTTTCAACCAAATAGTTGAATCCCCATCTGAAGAAGATACATTTTTATCAAAAGAAATGATTTTTCAACCAAGAAGATTAATTTTTTACTAAAAAATACGAATTTTCAACCAAAAAAAGATACATTTTCAAACCAAAATAGAATAGTTATATTTGCAGCTTAAAAAATTAATTTTTGGCGATAAAATACGAATTTTCAACAAAATAGTTCAATTTTCACTCAAAGAAATAAATTTTCAACAAAAAAAGGAATTTTTCACCAACAAGATTAATATTCTACCACAAAAGACGAATTTCCAAGAAAATGAATGAATTTTCAACCAAATAGTTTAATTTATAGTGAAATAAATGAATTTTCAACTAAAATGAGGAATCTTTAAACAGACAAATGTCAATCAAGAACATTCATTTTTATAAAAAAGCTGAATTTTCAAGCAATGAAGATAAATTTTCAACCCAAAATGCAGTAGTTATATTTACAGTTTAAAAAATTAATTTGTCATTAATAAAAACTAATTTGCAACAAAACAGTTAAATTGTTATCTGAAGAAAGTTTTTTTTTAACCAAAAAGATGAATTTTTCACTGAGAACTTTAATATTTTACCACAAAAGATGAATTTTCAACTGAATAGTTTAATCTTTAACTAAAGAAGATAAATTGCCAACCAATAATATTAAATTTCCACAAAAAAGGTGAATTTTAAACAAAATATATAAATTTTTATCAAAATAGTGAAATTTTTAACCACAGAAAGAATTTC
The DNA here is from genome assembly GCA_011634705.1 of Andricus grossulariae. Classification (NCBI taxonomy): domain Eukaryota; kingdom Metazoa; phylum Arthropoda; class Insecta; order Hymenoptera; family Cynipidae; genus Andricus; species Andricus grossulariae. The sequence continues at coordinate 7,235 of JAABKJ010001477.1, forward strand.
CAACTAAAATGAGGAATATTTGAACGAAAAAATGAATTTTCAATAAACAACATTAATTTTAAAAAAAGACGAATTTTCGACAAAATGCATAAACTTTCAACCAATAAAGAGATTTTTCAACCCAAAATGGAATAGTTATATTTACAGTTAAAAGAAATAATTTTTCACCATAAAAAAGCGAATTTTCACTAAATATTTAAATTATCATCCAAAGAAATGAACTTTCAACCAAAGAGATAAATCTTTCAATAAGAAGATTAATATTTTATGGAATATTCCAGAACATTCTGGAATCTTCAAAAAAATTATTGAAGGTTTAAGAAAGTCATTCCTGATCAAACTTGTTAAATAAAAGTTTACTAGGCAAATAGAGTGTTCCGGTAATAAATATAGTACTTCCGTTTGTAATGATCGTTTATTAGGTTTGATTCTAGCCTTTTGATTGACGGCGGTCACCTCTTTGCTCTGGAGGGTCAATCTACCATAATTTACGACTATTCCTTTCAATTCGAGATCAACGACTCGCGACCACAATAACTTGACATGCGTGTCAAAGAAAGTGACCATGTCACTTGGCCTAGGCTCTGCGACATTGAAACACTTCTCATACTTTCATATTCATCACGAGGCTTGTTCTTCAATTCGTTCCCAAGAATGTATTTCAATTTTTTATTTCAAAATTACTTCAGAAACATTTTTTATTTGAACAATAATTTTTTATTTAAAAATTAGTTCTAATTAATAAAAATTTCGGTGTTGAAACGATTACTGCGGATAGTGGCGTTACCGGTTCAAATCCGCGCCGAGGAAGATTTTTTCTTGTTCGTAAAAAATTATTTTTCCGCAGTTATCATTTTAAACATCGAAATTTGTATTAATTTGAAACAATGCTGATGTTAAAACGGTCACTTTGGACAAATAAATTGGAAATATTCCCGAAATTATAAAATTGCCGAAATATAAAAATCCCGAATCGTCAAATTTTCCGACAGTTTATAAATTAAAATATTACGGAGTTTGAAAATTTCCAACAGAAAATTGCCTCGAAAATTTCCGAATTATAAAATTATCAAAAACAATTAACAAAATGTTTTTTTAATAAATAGTATTTATTTATTAAAAATAAAATAGTCTAATATTTTGTATCAAAGATCATAAATTTTTTAATTGCTCAATCTTTTTAAAAGTTATTGTTTGAGTTTAAAATAACAATAGTTGGAAAAAATATATTTCTGGATCAAAAATTTTGTTTGAAAATCTGCATAGTATATATAAAAAATTACAAAAAGTTCTCAAAACTCGAATTGTTGATTTCAAAAAATTAAATAAATATGAACCTCGAGATAAATTATTAGTGCTGAATTGAATCCTGCAAAGTTTGTTTGCGCGTTGAGGAAATTGTTTAAAATTTTTAAATAGATTATTGAAATATTTACATGGAAGATTCTAGAATCTTCAAACGATATAAAATTTCCAATAATCAAAAAAAAATTACTCAGTGATTCTGAGGATTCTTTCAAGTCAAAATTGTACGTTGAGGACAATTTTAGCTATTTTTATATATTCTTGCAATATTTACATCGACGATTCTGGAATCATCACACGATATAAAATCTCCAATAATTAAACAAAAATATTCAAATGATTTTGAGGATGCTTTTAAGTAAAAATTGTACGTTTACGACATTTTTTCGCTTTTTTAAATAGATTTTTGCAATATTTACCTGGAAGATCTTGCAATCTTCACACTATATAAAACTTGTAATAATTAACAATAAATTACAAATGATTCTGAGGATGGGTTCAAATCAAAATTTCACGTTGATGAAATTTTTTCGATTTTTTTAAATAGATTTTTGCAATATTTATGTTGAAGATTATGGAATATTCACACGATATAAAATTTTAACAATTAAAAAAAATTCTTTATGATTCTGAGGATGCTTACAAGAAAAAATTGTACGTTAAGGAAATTTTTCGCTTTTTCGTAGATTTTTGGAATATTTATATTGAAGATTCTTGGATCTCCATACGATATAAAATCTCAAAAAAATAGTAAAATGATTCTGAGGATACTTTCAAATTAAAATCGTACGTATACAAAAATTCTACGCTTTTTTTGTATATTTTTGCAATATTAACGTTGAGGAAATTTTTTCATTTTTTTTAATAGATGTTTGCAATATTTATATTGAAGATTCTGGAACTTTCACAGAATATCAAATCTGCAATCATTAAGAAACAATTAGTTGATGTTTACGAGGATGCTTTCAAGTCAAAATAGTTTTTTGAGGAAATTTTTCGCTTTTTCATAGATTTTTGCAATGTTTATATTGAAGATTGTGGAATATTCACACGATATACAATTTCAAAAAATAAAAAATAGTTTAATGATTTTGTCGATGTTGTTAAGTCAACATTGTACGCTGTGGACATTTTTTCGCCTTTTTTTTAATAGACTTTTGCAATATTTGTGTATATTGAATATTCTAGAATCTTCACATGGTATAAAATCTCCAATAATAATAAAAAATTTATCAATGATTCTGAGGATGGGTTCAAATCAAAATTGTACGTTGAGCAAATTTTTTTATTTTTTTTTTTAAATAGATTTTTGCAATATTTATATTGAAGATTCTGGAATCTTCACATAATATAAAATCTTCAATAATTAAAAAACAATTAGTTAATGTTTATGAGGATGCTTTTTAGTCAAAATTGTACGTTTATCTATTTTTTCGCTTTTTTATAGATTTTTGCAATGTTTTTATTGAAGATTGTGGAATATTAATACGATATAAAATTTCAAAAAATAAAAAAAATAAGTGAATGATTTTGACGATGCTTTTAAGTCAAAATTGTGCGCTGTGGACATTTTTTCGCTTTTTTTAAATAGATTTTAAAAATATTGATGTATATTGAAGATTCTAGAATCTTCACATGATATAAAATCTCCAATAATAATAAAAAATTTATCAATGATTCTGAGTATGGGTTCAAATCAAAATTGTACGTTGAGGAAATTTTTTCGTTTTTTTTTAAAATATATTTTTGCAATATTTATATTCAAGATTCTGGAATCTTCGTACGAAATAAAATCTCAAAAAAACAAAAAAAGTAAAATGATCCTGAGGATGCGTTCAAGTAAAAATTGTACGTTTACAAAAATTGTTCGCTTATTTTGAAAGATTTTTGAAATATTTATGTATATTGAAGATTCTAGAATCTTCACATGATATGAAATCTCCAATAATAAACAAACAAAATTATCAATGATTCTGAAGATGGGTTCAAATCAAAATTGTCCGTTGAGGAAATTTTTTCGTTTTTTTAACATAGATTTTCGCAATATTTATAATGAAGATTCTGGAATCTTCATACGATATAAAAGCTCAACAAATAGAAAAAAATTGTGAAATGATTCTGAGGATGGTTTCAATTAAAAATTGTACGTTTACAAAATGTTGTCGCTTTTTTAATAGATTTTTGCAATATTAATGTATATTGAAGATTCTAGAATCTTCACATGATATGAAATCTCCAATAATAAACAAAAAAAATTATCAATGATTCTGAAGATGGGTTCAAATCAAAATTGTCCGTTGAGGAAATTTTTTCGTTTTTTTTTTAACATAGATTTTCGCAATATTTATATTGAAGATTCTGGAATCTTCATACGATATAAAAGCTCAACAAATAGAAAAAAATAGTGTAAAGATTCTGAGGATGGTTTCAATTAAAAATTGTACGTTTACAAAATTTTGTCGCTTTTTTAATAGATTTTTGCAATATTAATGTATATTGAAGATTCTAGAATCTTCACATGATATGCAATCTCCAATAATAAAAAAAATTATCAATGATTCTGAGGATGGGTTCAAATCAAAATTGTACGTTGAGGAAATTTTTTCGTTTTTTTTTTCAAATAGATGTTTGCAATATTAATATTGAAGATTCTGGAATCTTCACACGATATAAAATCTCCATTCATTAAAAAACAATTACTTAATGTTTATAAGGATGCTTTCAAGTCAAAATTGTATGTTAAGGAAATTTTTCGCTTTTTTATACATTTTTGCAATATTTATATTGAAGATTGTGGAATATTCACACGATATACAATTTCAAAAAATAAAAAAAAATCGTAAATTGATTCAAACGATGCTTTAAGTCAAAATTGTACGCTGTGGAAATTTTTTCGCTTTTTGTATAGATTTTTGCAATATTTATATTGAAGATTCTGGAATCGTTAAATATTAAGAGTAACTCTAAAAAACCGAGAATGATTCAGAACAAATTTGTTAAGAAAAAAAATGTGGAATGAAAGGAAAAAATATGTTTGAAATGGAAAGTGGTATCAGTAACTGAAATTAAGATCTGTGATCTGCTGATTTTATTTTCACTCTCATCACTTAGCTACTAGAGAGAAAAGGGAAAAGGACCTCTCTATATACTTATGAGTGATACTTCTATCAAATTACTAATTAGACACCGTTGCAGTAATTGAAACTAAATACCTCATCGCATGTTACTCTGAAGAGAAAAGTTTCATCAAACAAAAACAAAAGCCTGGATCTGCTTGAATATAAAGGTTTAATTACCCGAGTTAATTAAATTATTCGCTTTCAGAAACTATTTTTCTCTAGGCAGTTCATATTTTTCCCGCCAAAAAATATTTCACAAAAACTGGGGTTGTTTTCATTTTCTAAATTGTTGATGAAATTGCTTCACTTAACTATTTTTATTTTTATATAGTTCTTTTCCCTATTCTATTCCAAGTTTTTAAACTATTTTTTGGAACATTTGGGAATGATCCAGAATGTGGAGAAATATTTTTTGAAATTCCAGAACGTTCTAGAATGTTGGAATTGTTTTTCAGTTGCAACAAGTCAATACAGTGAATTTTATGCACTTTTTTCTTAAATCACTTTTTAAATATAAGGAAACTAGTCACTTTTTTAAATAAAAATATCAATTTAGTCACTTCTTTCAAAAAATGAGCACAGAAAATCGAATGATTTTTTAATTATATAGAATTTATTTTAATTTCTTTGAATTTTTTGAATATACCGTGAATTCTTTGAAATTCCCTTGAAGTCCACGGAATTCAATGGAATTTTTTCGGATTATAAAAATGTTGTTCTATTTACTTAAATTATTTTTAATTTATCTTGATTTCGTGTAAATTACATCGAATTCCATTGAATTATTCTAAATTTACTTAAATTTTACGGAAATCAATGGAATATTTTAGATTTTTTCCCATTAATTTGATTTAATTTGGAATTCATCTTGAATTCTTATTAATTTATCCTGAGTTCTTTAAATTTCACTCAATTCATTGATTTTTTTTCAGCCTGAAGTCTTTTGAAGGCAACCAATTATTTTTAATTCTCTTGAATTTGTCTCAATTTATTCAAAATTTAATGAATTTTGAAAGTATATTTAATTGTTTTCAATTTCCTTCAATTTTGACGAATTCCATCGAATTCTTCTAAGTTCCCTTAAATTCCTCAAAATTCACTCAAATTTTATTTACTTCGTTTGGTTAAAAACAAATTCAATTGACTTAAATTCTGTTGAATTCAACCTGAAGTCTGTTTACCCCCATTTTATTTAATTCGATGGAAATGTCTTGTTTTTTTAAATTTTGTTCAATTGTATTTCAAATTATTATGAATTTTATCAAAGTATCTTAAATTTTTTAACATTTAATGAATTCTTTCGAATTCACTTGAATTTTTCTGATTTCACTCAATTCTACTAAATTTATTGTTTTTTTAGTTCGCCCTGAAATCTTTAACACTGACCTTGAATTGTTCGACATTTCAACAAATTATTTTTAATTCCCTTGAATTCTACCGAATTTACTTCAATTTTTTGCATTTTTAAGTCACTTGAATTCTTCTGAATGTACTCCATTCTTCTAAATGTACTCAATTATGTTCAATTGCTTTATTATTGAATTGCTTTTAATTCACTTGAATTATTAAAAAATTCACCTGTAATTTTCATAAATTCCGTCGAATTCTCCTCATTTCCCTTAAATTCCTCTAAATTTACTCAAAGTTGATATTTCACTTCTTGGTTAATTTTTTTAAATCAATTGAATTCTGTTGAATTCAACCTGAATTCTTTCTCGCTTCCATTTTACTTAAATCGATGGAAGTTTTTCAATTTTTTTCAATTTTATTATTTTAATTTCTTATGAATTTCATCACAGTCTCTTGAATTCTCTTGAATTCTTTTGAGTTCATTAATATTTTACTGAAATCAGTGGAAAATTTTGATTATATTTCTTTTAACTCATATGAATTCATTTGGAAATCACCCTGAATTATTTCAAATACTCTTCATTTTTTTATTTTAAGCTGCATTTTTGAACCACTTGATTTTTTAAATTTAACCTGAATTTCTAAGCCACGTGAATTTATTAAATTTAACCTGAATTTTCAAGCTACTTTATTTTTTTTTTAATTTAACCTGAATTTTTAAGCTACTTACATTTTTTAACCTGAATTTTCAAGCTACTTGAATTTCTCAAGTTTAACTTGGATTTTGAAGCCATTTAAATTATTTCAATTTAACCTTAATTTTGAAGCTACTTAAGTTTTTTCAAACCTGAATATTTAAGCCTCTTGAATTTCTCAAATATAACTTGAATTTTGAAGCCATTGACATTTTTTTAATTTAACCTGCATTTCTAAGCCACGTGAATTTATTAAATTTAACTTGAATTTTCAAGCTACTTTTTTTTTAATTTAACCTGCATTTTTAAGCTACTTACATTTTTTAACCTGAATTTTCAAGCTACGTGAATTTCTCAAGTTTAACTTGCATTTTGAAGCCATTTAAATTATTTCAATTTAACCTTAATTTTTAAGCTACTTAAGTTTTTTTATACCTGAATTTTTAAGACACTTGAATTTCTCACATTTAAATTGGATTTTGAAACCATTAGAAATTTTTTAATTTAACCTGAATTTTTAAGCCACGTGCAATCTTTCAATTTAACCTAAATTTGTAAGCTACTTGCATTTTTTAAATTAAACCTGAATTTGTAAGCCACTTGAATATTTTTTATTTAACCTGAATTTTTAAGCTACTTAAATTTTTTTAACCTGAATATGGGAGCCAGTAGAATTCTTCTAAATTTACACAATTCCACTCAATTCATTGAATTTTTGTTATTGCTTTTTTTACCCTGAAGTCTTCTAAACTCACCTTGAATTCTTAGGCATTTCAAAAAATTCTTTGGAATTCCCGAAAATTATTCTCAATTTATTCATTCCAAATTTAACAAAGTTAATGAATCTTTTTTTAATATTTTAAATTTTTTCCAATTTGTTTCAGTTAAAAAAAATTCACCTTAAATTGTCATGAATTCCATCGAATTCTTCTGGTTTCCTAAAATTTCTATAAATTCACCAAAATTTGATTAAATTCGTTGGTTAAAAAAATCCAATTTGACTGAAATCAGTGGAATATTTTGATTGGAAATTTTGTTTACTTATTTGAATTCATTTCAAATTCACCTTGAATTCTTTTTAATTGATCCTGAATTCTTTTAAATTTTTCGGGATTTTCTTGATTTGTATTCTTTTTAATTCACTTAGAATCCTTTTAATTCTTTTGATTTAACTTGAATACTTTTGAATTCACTTGAATTCTTTTCCATTCATTTGAATCCACTTGCAATCTTTAAAATTCACTTGAATTCTTCTAAATTTACTCAATTCCTATATAAAATTGTTTAAATACATTTAATTTACTTAAATGTATTTAAACCATTTTTCTTAATTTACCCTTCAATTCTTAGGCATTTCATGAAGTTCTTTTGAATTCCCTTGAATTCTTTTTAAATTTTTTAAAAACTCACCCTAAATTCCAATGAATTTCATCGAATTCTTCGTATTTCCCTTAATTTCGTCGACATTCACTCGAATTTTATTCAATTAATTGCTTTATTTTTTGAATTTATCTTGAATTTATTAAAATTCACCTCGAATTTTTATCAATTTCATCTAATTCTTTTGATTTCATTTGAATCTAAAAGACTATTAGTCACACTAGTTACTTTTAGTCAATTTTAGTCACGTTTTGGGTTGGAACTTATATAAAAAAATCAATTATTCATTCAAAAAAAATCTATTTTCTATAGTTTTGAAAATTCCAGATCGCAGAAAAGTATCCAGCATATTTTTAAACATATTTATAAGAACGATTTTCAAAAAATGTATTGAACATTCCGGAATCTTCAGAAATGACTTACTATTTAAGTTTTCATTTTTGAATTATTGCTTAATTTTTAATATTATATTTTTTAAATGGTTTTTTAGTTTTTAAGTTACATTTTTTTAAATTACTGCTTAACTTTTAAGTTATTTTTAAGTTTGTATTAATTTTCAATCATTTTTCATCTTGGGATATTAATTTAGAAACAATTGCATGAAAATATTAGTTCGAAAATAAAATGGAATGAATTATGGAAAAAATTCCAAATCTTTGTTACGATCTTTTTATTTTTGCTTCTCTGTTTTTAGAACTTCTTTATTTTACTTTAAAATAGAACCAGTCTGGTCTGCATGTTTTGTGAAATTGCTTAGCAGTTATGCTTTTTTACAAAAGCTTCTTAAATCACAAAAAATTGGGACAAAATAGTTCTTAGCAGTTATTTTTTTGTTTAATTTAAAATTAAATTTAAAATTAACACTTCATTGAATCAAATTTAAAAAAAAGGGTTTATTTATATTTTCGATTGCCTTTTCCATTTTAATCATCTAATCTCCGCTTGCCTGTTACGAGCTTTTTATTTCTTTTTTACAGACGGACGAAAAAAGAAAAAAGAACCCAAGGAACCTAAACGTACAAAGCAAAAAGCAAAAATTGAGCGTATGTAAAAATTAATCTTTCGTAGTCAGAATTAACAAAAGTTTTAGGGATGGGCATGTATTATTTTTCTCAAAATTGGTATTTGCACGAGAGCTGCTTTAAATAATTTTTTGTTCCATCGGTTTAATTTTGTATGAGTCTCTTATTTATTGCTTGGCTTAAAAAACGCTGCATTTATTGCATTATTAAATTAATGTTTATAATAGATAGATAATTACCGAGAAGAATGGTTTATTTATTTATCAAATTATTTTTCCAACATGAATGTTTTAATAATAAATTTGTATCTTACATGAAAAAAGGAAGTTGTATTTTACAAAAAATAACATTGGGCCTCAAATACATGTTCAACTCTCTTTAAAGTAGCGAATTACTAACCCAGCCTTGGACTTAATTCAACAACAAAAAATTACAATATTTTATTATCCAGGAAAGCATAACTTAATAATAAATTCAAATCACATTTTCTTCTTTTATTACAATCGTTTAGCCCGTAAAAATATATTTTTATTAATATTTTTTTATTTTAAGATTATTAGTTTGGAAAAAATACCATAAAATGTTGGGACGACTGAAAAATCCCGAAAAATAAAATTCTCGACACTGCAAAATTCTCGAATAATGAAATAGCCGAAATATAAAAATCCCGAATTGGAAACTTCCCGAATATTAACATTCCTGAACAGTATATAATATTACCGAATTTAAAAATTCCCGACAGAAAATTGCCGAATTATAAAATATTCGAACTAGAAAAATCCCGAATCATAAACTTATAAAATTTAAACAATTTAAAAAAATTATTTTTAATCAATATTATTTATTTATTAAAAACACAATAATCAAATATTTTTATCAAAAAATTTAGTTTTTAAAGTTTTTAAAAATTATTGTTTGAATTTAAAATAACGATGATTGTATACAAATTGTATAACAAAATAAACGTAAAACCATGAGCTCGTCGAAAAAAAATTTAATTTTGTTGAATAAAAAATTCTATTTTCGCTTTTTGTAATTTTTCAAAAATACTATGCACATTTTCAAACAAAATTTTTCACCTAGAAATATTATTATTTTAAAAAATTTTAATAGTTCAGAAAAGCTTTAAATAATAAAAAAAATTCATTGGTAAAAATATTTGATCATTTTAATTTAATCAAATAAATGATATTGAGTGAAAAAATTTTAACTGTTTAAATTCGGCAATTTTCTGTCGGGAATGTTCAAATTAGGTAATATTATAAACTGTCGGTAATTTTATTATTCGGGAATTATCCAATTCGGGATTTTTATAATTCAGCAATTTTATCATTTCGGAAATTTTACTTGGAAATTTTCCATTTCGGGAAATTTACAGTCTCGGGAATTTTATTTTTCGGGATTTTTCAGTCTTCCCAAATAAAAGTCCTGAATAATAAAATTTCCGAATGGTTTATTACCGAATTAAAAATTTCGGAACAGTTATTAATATTACCGAATTTGAAATTCCCGAAATAATAAAATTCCTGACAGAAAATTACCGAATTATAAAATATCCTAACCAGAAAATACTCGAATTTAAATATTTAAAAAATTGTGTGTTTTTTATAAATATTATTTATTTATTGAAGATACAAAATTAAAATATTTGTATCAATAAAAAAATTTGGTTAAGGTTTAAAGTTTTTAAAAATTATTATTTGAATTCAATATAACAATAATTCTATGAAAATTGTATAACAAAATAAATGTAAAAATACGTGCGCGTCAAACAGAAAATAAATTTCTCCCTAAATTTTATCCGAACCTAATAAAATTTTCTGAACAAACTTTGTCGAATTCAATTCAGCTATGATTTTTTCAATTATTGTTATTTTAAATTCAAAAAATTATTTTTAAAAACTTGAAACATTAAAAAAAATATATGTGATAAAAATATTTGATTATTGTATTTTTAATAAGTAAATTATTTTTGTAAAGAAACAATTTTTTAATTGTTTAAACTTAAGAATTTTTTAATTCGGGAATTTTCTAGTTCGGATATTTTATAATTTAGCAAATTTCTTTAGGGAATTTTCCAATTCGGTAATATTATAAAATATCGGCAATTTTCCAAATCGGGATTTTTATGTTTCGGCAATTATATAATTTCGGGAAGTTTATTTTTTGGGATTTTTCAGTCGTTCCAAAATGTTAATATTTCTTTTCTTACCTGGTGCTGGGAACAACTATTTGAGAAAATTGACGCACTGATTATTGTTATTAAATAACTTAATTAATTTTTATTAAGTTTTAGAATAATCCCAGTTTTAATTGACTTTTAAGATTAATTTATTCAAAATTGCTGTTACATTGACTTCCGACTTCGAAGTCAGCTGAAGAATAACTGACCAGTAGAATGAACCTGGGGTCTTTGTTTACTGAAAATTTTTTTTCAGGGGTAGCAACCCTCATGTGAACCGAAACGTGGGTCACGCAACGCTGAACAAAACCAGGAACGGTTTCAAGTTTCTATTATAAAGAAAATGAGTAATAAAAAATGTGCTAGCAATACAATATTATTTTGTTTAAAGAAATACTATTTTACGCTTTCTGAAATGATTAGATTTAAAATTAAAAATGATGTTATTTATAAATTATTAACTTGCAATAAATATAATTTTTATAATCTTTATTTAAGTAGGGACCAAAAATACCGATAAAATAAAGAAACGACTGGAAAAATCCGAGAAAAAAAATTCCAGACACTGTAAAATAGCGGAATTGGTAAATTCCCGATTAATAAAATTCCCGAACAGTTTTTAATATTACCGAATGTGAAAATTCCCGAATAATAAAACTGCCGAATTCAAATTTATATATTTAATTTATTTATTTATTTAATTTATCCTAATAATTTACTAAATTTAGATTAGAAATAATATTGATAAAAAAATGTGTAATTTCGGTATTTCATGATTCGGGAATTTTCTAGTTCGGATATTTTATATTTCGGAAATTTTCTTTAGGGAATTTTATTACTCGGGAATTTTCCAATTCGGGAATCGTATTATTCGGGAATATTATTATTATATTATTTAAAATTAATGAAATCTCAAATTACCGAAAATAAATATTAGAAAAACAGTATTTTTGATTTAGTGGTTTTTTTACAATGAACTATTTCGAATTGAAGATGAAAATGAATGAAATTTGACAATTTGATGCGAAGATAAATATTTATGGTGATTTCTTTATGCGTGTTTGATTGTTGTTTCATTCAACGATTTGATTACCTTTTCGTGAAACCAGAGGAGATTTAAATGCCAGCTAAACATGCAATGGTTTAAAAAAAAAATGTATATTATTGGCGAAATCTCTTCAATTTTCCCCACTATTTCTTATTTGTGTTAATTAAATTTTACTCATTTATAATGCAAAATTTTTTAACTAATTTTACTTGTTTAAATTATTTATTTTATTTGTTGCGTTAATATATATTAAAAATGTATTTAGAGGCCCACGATTTTTCAGGGCGTTTAGCGTCCTGGAAATATTTGAAAATCTGAAAAAGTCCTTGAATTTTTCTTTACCTGGAAAAGATAATTTTTTGTTTTGTTTGAAAGTAGAAAAACACACACTTTTAATAGCAGATTTTTCATTTAATCACGGTGAGAAATCACGAAACTAAAATCGAAAATATTTCAAAGTATCTTGTTTATTCCCGTTTTTTCAACTTTAACAACAATTTAATGACATTTTTTGAAATCTAATAATTTGTCGCTGTCAATATATTGAAAGTGAGTTCAATTCCGCGTTTCCCATTACATTATTATTCCTTGAGAATTTATCCTTTTTGGCAGAAAATTCAATTAGGACTTGGGTGAAGATTCAAAAACTTTGTTAAAAATATATTTGTTTTTTGTGGAAGGTTCATCATTTTAGTTGAAAATTCATCTTTTTGGTTAAAGTTCGTTTTTGCTGTGGTTGAAAATTAATTTTTTAATGGAAAATTGAACAATTCCAGTTGAAGATTCATATTTTTTGTTGAAAATTCATTTCGCTGGATGAAAGTTTAACTACTTCGTTAAAAATTCAATTTTTAGGTTAAAAAGTTCAATTTTTTAACTGAAATTATCATTATTTCATTTTTGGTTAAAAATTTATTTTTTAAATTGAAAATTCAAGTATTTGTGTGAAACTTGAATCACTTTATTAAATTTTTTAAGGTTCATCTCTTTGGCTGAAAATTTAACTATTTTGTTGAAAATTCGTTTTTTTTCTTAAATTTAAAATGAGGTTTTACCTGAAAATTTAACTTTTATTTTTGGTTAAAAATTGATCTTTTTTTAGTTACAAAATCGCATTTGTTGGTAGAAAACTAATTTTTTTCTCTCGAATTTTCCTCTTTTTTGGTTAACAATAAGACTGAAACTGTTTGATTAAAAATTAACCTTTTTTGTTGAAAATTCGTATTTTCGGGTTGAAAATTCAACTTTTTTAGAGAAAATTCTTCTTCTGTCTTTAAAGCTCAACAATTTGGATGAACTTTTTTTCTTTCTTTACTGAAAAATCTTGATTTGTTGAAAATTTGTCTTTTTGGTTAGAAAATTTAACTTCTGGGTTGAAAGTTAAACTATTTTGTTAAAAAAAAAAAATCGGTTAGAGATTTACAATCTTAACTGAAAATTCATCTCTTTAGTTAGAAATTAAAACATTTTGTTGAAAATTCCTCTTGGTAGAAAATATTATTTGCGGGTGGAAAATTCAACTATTTTGTAGAATATTCTCCTTCTTGGTTGAAAATTTGTATTTTTTTTTGGGTTAAAAAATTACCTACTTTGTTACAAATTTATTTTCTTGGTTGTAGATTCATTATTTTAGTTCAAAATTCATCTCTTTGGATGAAAATTCAACTATTTTGTTTAAAAAAACTAAACTAATAATTTGAAAAATCATGTATTTTATTGAAAATTCATCTTTTTGGTAGCAAATTAATCTTCTTGGTAAAAAATTAATCCTCTTGGTAGAAAATTATTGTTCTTTGAAAATTCAGCAATTCGCTTGAAAATTTAGTTATTTTATGAAAAATTCAACTATTTTTTTGAAAATTCGTTGTCTTTTTTAAAATTTGAAATTAGTTTTCACCTGAAAATTTAACTTTTATTTTTGCGTAAAATTTGATCTTTTCTAGTTACAAAATCGCCTTTATTGGTAGAAACCTAATCTTTTTTTTTTTCGAATTTTCCTCTTTTTTGGTTAAAACTGCAACTGTTTGATTGAAAATTAACTTTTTTTCTTGAAAATTCGTATTTTCAGGTTGAAAATTCAACTGTTTTAGAGAAAATTCTTCTTCTGGCTTGGAAGCTCAACAACTTGGATGAAATTTTTTTCGTTCTTTACTGAAAATCACGATTTTTTTAAATTCGTCTTTTTAGTAGAAAATATTATTTTCGGGTGGAAAATTTAACTATTTTGCAGAATATTCGCCTTCTTTGTTGAAAATTTGTAACTTTTTTGGTTAAAAAATGACCTACTTTGTTACAAATTTATTTTCTTGGTTGCAGATTCATTATTTAAGTTCAAAATTCATCTCTTTGGTTGAAAATTCAACTATTTGATGTAAAAAAATATAAACTAATAATTTGAAAATTCATGTATTTTATTGAAAATTCATCTTTTTGGTAGCAAATTAATCTTCTTGGTAAAAAATTAATCCGCTTGGTAGAAAATTAATGTTCTAGTTTGAAAATTTAACTATTTGTTTAAAAATTAAGCTATTTTATTGAAAATTTAATTATTTTGTTGAAAATTCAACTCTGGGTGAAAATTCAAGTATTTTCTTCAAAATGCATCTTTGCTGTTAAAAATTAAACTGTCTTATAAAAAATTCAATTGATTAAAAATGTAACAATTTGGTTCAAAAATCAACTATTTTGTAGAAAATTTAATTATTTTATTGAAAATTAAGCTTAAAATAGATTAAAATTAAATAAATCAGTCAAATCCACCCAATTGTAATAAAAAAAGCTCATCACACACGGAATTAAACTCACTATTGATAATATCAATAGCAAAAAATGATTGAATTTAAAAGTATGTCATTAAATTGTTGTTAAAATTAAGTGAATGAGAAACTTTGAAATATTTTCAATTGTAGCGTCATGACACCATAATAAAAGAATGACCAAAAAATAATTTTTTTATAATAAAACCAGATTTTAAGGGGATTATGAAAAATTTCGCATATGATGTATTTTTTCACTGTAAAAAAAACACCTGGAAAATTGTATTTTTCGTCCTGGAAAACCTGGAAAAGTCCTGGACATTTTTTTAAGAAACATTACACATTCTGAATTTGTATTTCCTTAATTAAACATTAAACGTAATAAATGAATGTTTTCCATGATTAAGGAATAAAAAATACATTTGGAACATTCTGGAATCTTCAAAAATTACTTTATTTCTGTTTAATTATGATTTTATAATGAATGTGAAATTTGAATCCTTATATAAGGATAACTGAAAATTAGTATTTTTAATCGAAAACTATAATTTTTAATAAAGTAGAAAATGGTCTGGAACTGATTTAATTAAGGAAACAGAGGAAATTAAAGCAATAAAATTGAGAGCGAGAACATGATAAATCATATAATTCGAAGTAAATCCGTTTCAAGTTTCTTTTCGCTTTCACATTGTGAGAATTTCCCGCATAAGCTGTAATAATCCGACCTAATAATTAGATTCTCATCCGTTAAACTAATAACGTTCCGGGTCATCAATCATCAACTGTCGATGATTATCCCGTCAACAAGAGCTGATCAAATACATTCCGTATTTCACATCGGTCCAATCAGAAATTTAAATAATTAAAAAAAAAAGTCAAAGCATTGGTACATTATCAATTTTTGTGCAACCAATATTTGTTACCTACTAATTTCAGTGCAATCATTATTTTAATGAATAATATTGCAATACACAATAATCAAATTTTACTCTGCCAATTTTACTGCAGATAATTTGGTGTCCTATCAAATTTGGTGCATCCAAATGTACTACCATTTCAATCGTGAACCAAATTTAGTTGCGTCACCAAATTAAGTTTCTTTAGAAAAAAATGGGTTTCTTTAACTTTGACAGTTTTTCTATTCGTTGGGTATCCTACCAATTGTGTTACAACATAATATTACCGAATTTGAAAATTCCCGTATAACAAAATTTCTGACAGTTTATAATATTACCGAATTGGAATATTCCCCAATAATAAAATTCCCGACAGAAAATTGCCGAATCATAAAATTCCCAAATTTGAACAATTTTGTTTAAATAAATATTGTTCATTGATCAAAAATACAATAATCAAGTATTTTTATTGAAAAAAAATTATTTTTAATGTTTGAAGTTACTAAAATTATTGTTTGAATTTCAAATAACAATAATTGAAAACATTTTCGTCCAGAAATATATATGTTTTTCAATTATTGTTATTTTATATTCAAACAATAATTTTAGAACCTTCAAACATTAAAAATATATCTTTTATAAAAATATTTTAATTTTTTAAATTTGGTAATTTTCAAATTCGATAATATTATAAACTGTTCGGGATTTTTCAAATTCGATAATATTATAAACTGTTTGGGAATTTTCTAATTCGCGAGTTTTTTCAATCGAGAATATTATTATTCGGGAATTTTCCAATGCGAAATTGTATAATTCAGGAATTGTATTATTCGGGAATTTTATTATTCCCGAAAATTCCTAAAATTATAAAATTGCCAAAATATAAAAATCCCGAATGGGAAAATACAATTCCCGACAGTTTATAATATTACCGAATTTGAAAATTTCCGATTAATAAAATTTCTGACAGTTCATAATATTACCGAATTAGAATATTCCCGAATAATAAAATTCCCGACAGAAAATTGCCGAATTATAAAATTCCAAATTTAAACAATTTTTTAAAAAACAAATATTATTTATTGATTAAAAATACAATAATCAAGTATTTGTATTAAAAAATAATGATTTTTAATGTTTGAAGTTACTAAAATTATTGTTTGAATCAAAAATAACAAGAATTGAAAACATTTTCATCCAGAAATATATATTTTTCTTTCAATTATTGTTATTTTATATTCAAACAATAATTTTAGAAACTTTAAACATTAAAAATATTTTTTTCATAATAATATTTTAATTTTTTAAATTCGGTAATTTTATTATTAGGTAATTTTCAAAATCGATAATATTATAAACTGTTCGGGATTTTTTAAATTCGATAATATTATAAACTTTTCGGGAATTTTCTAATTCGCGAGTTTTTTTAATCGCAAATTTTATTATTCGGGAATTTTCTATTGCGGAAATTTTATAATTCAGGAATTTTATTATTCAGGAATTTTCCAATTCGGAAATTTTATTTTTCGAAAATTTTATTATTCCCGAAAATTCCTAAAATTATAAAATTGCCGAAATATAAAAATCCCGAATGGGAAAATTCCCGAATAATAAACTTCCCGAATTTTATTAGAATATTATTTTATTATTATTATTATTACCAAATTTTCGAATAATAATATTTTTGACAGTATTATTCGGAAATTTGCAAATTCAGTAATATTATACTCTATTGGGAATTTTATTGGGGCGACTAAAAATCCCGAAATAGAAAAATGACGAAAAAGAAAATTTTTTGAAATAGAACATTCACGACAGTTCATGATATTACCGAATTTTGAAATTCCCGAATAATATTCCCTACAGAAAATTGCCGAATTATAAAATATTCGGCACTCAAATTCCAGACATTATAAAATTCCTGAATTTGAACAATTATTAAAAAATAAGTTTTTTAATGAATATTATTTATTTAATAAAAATATAATCATTAATTATTTTGATCTAAGTAGTTTTTTTAAATGTTTATTTTAATATTTCATTATTATATTTTTAATGAATAAACAATATTTATTAAAAAAGGATTTTTTTTATATTTTTGATTCGCGAATTTTCTACTTTTGGGACGACTGAAAAATCGCGAAAAATACAATTCTCGAAACTGTAAAATTTCCAAAAGATAAAAATCCCGACTTGAAAAATTCTCAAATAATAAAATCCAGAACAATTTATAATATTAGCGAATTTGAAAATTCCCGAATAATACAATTGCCGACAGAAAATTACCGAATTATAAAATATCCGATACTGAAAAATTGCCGAAACTAGAAAATTATCGAACTTAAACAAGTAAAGAAATTGTTTTTTTAATCAATCATATTTATTCATTGAAAATACAATAATGAAGTATTTTGATGAAAAGAATTTTTTTGGATGTTTAATGTATTTTAAAAAAATAATTATTTGAATTTGAAATAACAATACTTGGCAAAAATATTTCTCATTGCAAAAGTACAATACAATAACAAGATGTTTATTACAAGAGCAATGATTTTTAAAAAACTACTATGCACATTTAAAAAAAAACTGGCATTCAGATTTTTTTTCAATTAATGTTATTTTAAATTTAAATAATAATTTTTAAAAATACATTGAACATTAAAAAAAATTTCTTGGATCTAAATATTCCATCAATCATTTTCCGTCGGGATTTTTCAAGTTTTGTGATATTATAAACTCTTGGTAATTTTAAAATTCGGTAATGATATACTCTTTTCGGAAATTTTATTATTCAGGAATTTTCCTATTGGAGATATTTATATTTTGGCAGTTTTATCATTTCGGGAAAATTAAAATCTCTTTGGAAAATTTTCTTTTTTGGGAATTGTCTTTTTTGGTAATGTTATTTTTCGGGATTTTCAGTCGTCCCAATAAGATTCCTGACAGCTTGTAATATTGACGAATTTAAAAATTCCCGAATAATAATATTCACGAAAAAAAGTTGCCGAATTATAAAATATCTGACACTGAAAATCCCGAATTAGAACAATTAAAAAAAATAGTGTTTCGATAAATATTATTTATTTGTTAAAAATACAATAAAGAAATATTTTGATCCCAAAATTTGTTTTAAAATAGTTATTTTTCATTATTTTATTCTCAATAAATAAATAATATTTCTTGAGAAACAATTTTTTTAATGGGTAAAATTAAGAAATTTTCTAGTTTCGGGAATTTTAAAGTATCGGATATTTTATAATTTGAAATTTTCTATCAAAAATTTATTAAATGTGAATATTTAAATTCGGCAATTTGGCTTGATCTCCCGATTTGATAGCTATCAATTGTCTTGTCATATATTTTTTTTAAAGATTAGTTGCATTTTTATTAAAAATTTTTTATTTTTATGTGATTTTTTTTCTTTGAAAATATGAACTCACATGTAATAAATTGTACGATTTTCCGTACAATTTGATAAATCTGTTTTAACGTTTGTATTGGTAACTCGTTACATAAACATAAAATCTCGTTAAAACTCTTCACGAAACGATCCTAAATCGAATAGCTAATGCGCAAACAACTTCAAAGTCCATAGAATCATGTGATGCTTTATATTCCATGGCCAAAGCACTAATTTCAATTTCTTACGTCTCTAGAAAATTTTTTATCCGCCAAACTGTAGATTTTTAAACTTCAAATTTAATTTTGTTCATAGAAAATATTCCCAACATTTTTAATTGATTTGGTAATCTTTAACAATCATTATTTCCCAATTAATTTTTTTATAGTCTTCCTTTTATTCTGAAATCAACCAATTAATAATTATTTTGTAAATTACGAATATTTTTTTTTTAGGATAGTCTAATTCATTTCGTAATTAATTTCTAACTTTGTAAAATACGAATTTGTAACCAAATGGTGAAATTTTTAAACATAAAAGACGATTTTTTAGAAGATAGTTAAAAATAATGAAATTTACAACAAAATAGTTCAATTTGTAAATAGAGTCGAATTTTCGACCTATAAAGATGAATTTTCAACCAAACAGTTGAATTTTCAAGAATAAAAAAAAATTAATTAATAATCACACAATTGAATTTGCAACCTACAAAGATGAATTTTCATCAGAGAATAAGTTCAACCCGAAAACATGAATTAAGAATAAAGCTAATTTTGAACCAAATAGCTCAGTTTGAAACTAAGAATGATCAATTTTCAACCAAAGATGAAACACTTGAGTTTGCATTGGACAACATTGATTTTCAACGCACAAAAAAAAAGAATTTTCAAGAAAATAGTTAATTTTTCAACTAAATCGTTGAATTTTCAACTAAAAACGATCCATCTTCAGCCAACAGTGGATTAATTAAATTTTTAGTTCAGAAAAAGTTAATTTTGAACTAAAAAAACGATTTTTCAACAAAATAGTTAAATCTTCAACAAAAGGGATTGATCTTCAACTAATTAAATTAATTTTTAACGAAGGAATTCAACTTTAAATAATGCAATTGAATTTTCAATTGATAAGATTATTTTCCATCAAAAAAGACAATTTTACAACAAAAACATAAAGAATTTCAACCCAATTATTAAATTTCCAACTAATAACGATCAATTTCCCACCAATAATGGAATTCCTAAATTTTCAATTGAAAAAAAAATTAATTTTTAACAAAGTAGTTCAACTTCAATCAGATTAATTTTCTACCAAAAAATATGAATTTACAACAAAATACATAAATTCAATCAAATTGTTGATTTTTTTACGAAAATAATAGAATCTTCAACTCAAACGGAGGAATTTTCAACGAAAGAGTTGAATTTTAAATACAAAAAGAAGAATTTTTCACGAAAAGTTGAGTTTTTAACAAAAAAGTTAATTTTAAACTAAATAGTTTAATTTGCAACTAAAAATAATCAGTTTTCTATCGAAAATGAAATTATTAAATTTGAATAAATGAAGAACTTGATTTGTCAACAACAACAAAAAAAACGAATTTTCAACAAAAGAGTTACATTTTCTACTAAATTTTTGAATTTTCAACTAAAGACGATCAATTTTCAGCCAAAAAGGATTAGATTAATTTTCACGTTAGAAGATTAATTATCCACTAAAAAAAATAATAAATTTGAATAATTTAGTTAAATCTTCAACTAAAGAGATGGATCTTCAACTAATGACATTCATTTTCAACAAAGTAGTTGAATTTTTACTCAAGAAAATGAAATTTCCTCAAAAACGACGAATTTACAACAAAATAAAAAAATCCACCGAATTGTTGAATTTCCAACTGAAATCGAATCAATTTTCCACCAATAATGGAATTGCTAAATTGTTAGTGAAAACATTAATTTTAACGAAGTATTTCAACTGTGAACCAAGTAGTTAAATTTTAATCAAGCAGATTTATTTTCTACCAAAAAATACGAATTTACAATAAAATATTCTAATTTGCAATCAAATTCTTGAATTTTTAACTAAAACTATAATTATTCCACCAATAATAGAATTACTAAAATTCAGTTTAGAAAAATTAATTTCCAAACAAACAAAATAACAGATTTTCAACAAAATAGTTAAATATCCAACCAAAGAGATGGATTTTTAACTATAGGTAATAAAATTAATTTTTAACAAAGTAGTTCAACTTCGACGAAGCAGATAAATTTTCAATTCAGCAGATTAATTTTCTACCAAAAACATACGAATTTACAACAAAATGCATAATGTTTCAACCAATTTGTTGGATTTTCAACTAAAAGCGACCAATTTTTAACTAATAAAAATAAAATAATTAAATTTCCAGTTAAAAGAAATTAATTTTCAACCAAAAAAAACAACGAATTTTCACCAAAATAGTTCAATCTTCAACCAATTAGTTAAACTTTTAACCAAAAGAGTTGCATTCTGGACCAAAAATATAATAGTAGACTGTTCAATTAAAAAGAATGAACTTTGTACAAAATTCGTTTAGATTTTCTTATCCGCTTCTATTAATTGAGTTCGCATTTAAGCGGAAAACGAGAAAAAGGGGAATTTTCTTAAAAAGAAGGGAAAAGGTTTAAAGAGGGAGTATGGGTAAGAGTGAATTGTGAAGGTACATATTTAAATGCTTTACCTGTAAAATAAAATCACTAATTTTGCTTTTACGAATCAAGCATTTGAAAAATTGTTATTCAAACTTATAGTTTCCATGTGTGATATCGCATTTTCCATCTCCTCCGCCCCTACGTCACAAATCGTCACAGAACCTGTTAACCCGCCCTGGAAGTGTGTCGTAGTTTTTGAACACCCCAAAGATGAGATTTTTTCTAATTTAATTTTTAATTTAAAAAATGGTACCTGTCGTTTGGATTTGCACTCGAAAACTCCATCGTCACTTGACAGTAAACTATTTTTATAGAGAACATCGCGATAAAACGACAATTTCATCGGAGGACGTCGCATATACTGAAATCGTCATGCTCTTGAGTATTCTGACATCGTGCATTTCATCCTGTCGCTTTCCATGCACAAAGTGCTTTTCACACAAACAAAAAACATCAACACGCTCGATCAAAGGATTCCCTGGAGCGTGCACTTGCTTGTGAAATTCCATTTTTCCCCATTTGGATAAAAATACCTAAATTTAAAAAAAAAGTTTTTCTCATACCAATATTTTTACGCCAATAACAATTGGTGATTGAATCGATTGAACCAGAAGATTCAATATTAATGGTTCGCTACCAATTAATAATGTGCAACGAATATTGGCACCATATATCCTGTTTAGTTTTACCAATACTACAAATTTTGGCGAAACCAATATTGGTATTCTAAGAATTAATGTGAAACCAATAGCACTCATTTTTTCTATTGGTGTACTGTCTATTTTTGTGCTACCAATATTTGTACCATATCTATTTTGGTTCTATCAATATTACCATTTTTGATGCAACCAATGTTGGTACAGTACCAATTTTTGCGCAACTAATATTGGTATAATATCAATTCACGTGTCACCAATAATACCAAATTTTTCAACCAATATTGGTATACTGACAACTTTTGTGCTACCAATATTTGTACCTGATCCATGTTGGTTTCATCAAGACTGCCAATATGGGCGCAACCAATGTTGGTACCATATAAATTTTGGTTCAACCAATACTACTAATTTTGACGTAACCAATATTGGAGGCCTCAGACTCACCGTACTATTAACACTATTTTACTCTTCACGGAGAAAAATGGATGGTCAAAGTTAGAGGGTCAAGATTTAGAGAGATTGAATGTGTAAGTCAAATGTTCACAACAAATAATAAATGTAAAGTGCATAAGAATATTAGGAATAATTATACATTCATATTTAGGATAAAAAAGATATTCTTTTCTTTAAAATTAAAAACGATTATTTATTTATAAAAAGAAAATCTAATAAATAATTAAATTTCACTTTATAAGTCTTCCTTGTGAGTAAAGAATTATTTTTAATAACTTCACTCTTATTATTTGCTGTACACAATTGCTTTTCACATTTAATCATTTCAAATAA
>JAABKJ010001478.1:0-30516 GCA_011634705.1 Andricus grossulariae
TCATAATTAACCCTACAGTACAGTCGCTAATGACCCTGGCAGTTGATGCGACTATAAACATTCAACTAATATAAAAATAAAAAAATATAACAAATATTTGTTCAAGATTTTAAATCCTCTTTTTAATCTAATGTTTTTTTGTTCAAAATAACCGATTACCTGTGAAAAATTTTAACCTAAAATTTTTGAAAATTTTAAATCTTCTTTAAAATCTATATCGATATTTCTGATGAAAACCACTAGCTTCTTTGAAATCTAATCATTTTTTACTAAAAATACCGATTTCCTGTAAAAAAAAACGCAAAAATAACCTGAAATTGTTCAAAGTTGCGAACCTTCTTTAAAAATGTTTAAATATATATATTTCTTAAACTAAAAACACCAATTTCCGACGAAAAGTACTAACATAATCCAAAATTGTTAAAATATTGTAAATCGGGCTAAAGTTATAATAATTTTTGTTTTAAAATACCAACATTTTCCAAGGAAAATGTCAACATAACCTAAAATTGTTAAATAATAATGAATCTTTTTTTAATCTAATGATTTTTCAACAAAAGTTTCAATTTTCGAAAAAAATCTAACACAATCCAAAATTGTTCAAGCTTGTAACTTTTTCTATTTTAAATAAAAATCATGGGATTTTAATCTAATGATTTTCGTTTAAAAATACCACTTTCAGGAGAAACATATTTTTTTAACCAAAAGTCCAACGATCAAATATGAGATTAAAACAAAATAAAAAAAGATAAGAGAAAAATTCAGACATTTTTTTTTACTTCAATGCGGAGATTTAAGAATGTTGTCTAAATTTGATCTTTGAACTGTTTTTTTTTTATTTTCAAGAGTTTCTTAGTTAAATTTGAATGTTTGACATTAATGAAATTTAAAATTCGATTTATTTTGAATTTAATTTTGTAACTTTTAATGATTTTTGCTTGAAATATCCAATTTTTGGTGTGAAACGTTAACGTACCTTAAAATTATCTTCAAAAATGATGAAACTTTAAAATTTAATGATTTTTGCTCAAGAATGTCAACTTGCGTTAAAAAAACACAAACAAGACCGAAAAACGTAAATTAAAAAGAAATTTAATTCCTGAAATCTAATTTTTTTTTTAAATACCCATTTCCGGTGCGAAACTCTAACATAACCTAAAATTATTGAGAATTAGTAATCTTGATGATTATTTTTGTTTGAAAATGCTGATTTCCGGTAAAAAGCACTAACATATCAAATATTTACAATAATTTGAATAATTTATTAAATAATTTGAAAGATGTAATTTAATTGAGCAAGATTATTTAAAAAGCACCAATATTGCTCAATTTGCATAAGGTTTTCCATGATTTTTTCTAATTAAGAGTATTTTATAGCTATACTATCAAGTTCAAAATTACTTAATCTTTAACTTAATTGATAAAATTGACAGAAAAAGGCCCATTGATTATTGCAACAAATTTTAGAAGAGAAGTTTTTTTATAATTATATTACTCTCTTTTTTAATAAATATTATTTAGACAATTGTTTCATTAAAAATATGACTAATTAAAAATAATCGTGATGAAAATTAGTAGTTTTTTATAGGGAATTATAATATAAAATCATAAAGTTTCAAAGCAGACTTAATATCATTTTGCAACATTTTTAGGTTATGTCAGCGTTTTACACCAGGAATGGGTATTTTCAATAAAAAATCACTAGATTTCAAAGATTAAAATTGTTGATCTATTTGCGTTTTTCGGTCTTGTCTTAAACATAAAACATTAGATCTCAAAGGTTAATAATTTTCAACAATTTTAGGTTACGTTAGCGTTTTAAATCAAAAATCGGTAATTTTAAGCAAAAATCATTAAAAGTTAAGAAATTAAATTAAGAATAAATCAAATTTTAAATTTCTTTAACATCAAACATTCAAATTTAGCTAAGAAATTTTTAGAAATTAAAAGAAAAAGAATCCAAACATCAAATTTGGACAACGTTCTTAAATCTCGTCATTTAAGTGAAAAATATAAATTATAAAAGGTAAAAGAAGCAACCTTTTATATCCCATTTTTTATTTTCTATTTAGTCTCTTTTTATTTTTATTTTTCTATGTCACAAATTTGATCGTTGGATTTTCGGTTTAAAAAATTTTGTAAACCACAAACCCAACGATCAAATTTGCATAATCATTAAAATAAATAAAAAAATCTGAAGCTTCATCACTTTCGGATTGCGTTAAATATTTTTTTCGAAAATTTAAATTTTTATTTAAAAATCATTAAATTTCCAAGAAGATGAATTATTTTTTAACAATTTTACCTCAAATTTTTTTTTATTATTTACCATTGAGTTTCTCTTCTAAAATTCTTTGAAACATTCAATGCGCCTTTTTTGACAATTTTATTTTTAAAGTCTTATTTTATTATTTGGATTAGTAAAGAATAAAAAAATATTCTCATTCTTGAAGGAAATAGAATGCAAAGTACATTTTTCTGTAAAGCTTGAAAGTACACTTGTCTCCTCGGACTTGCTTTTTATTGAGTTAACAAGGAAACTCAGAAATAAAGTTTAGTCATGGAAAAAGTAAATATGAGCTGAAGGAAGTTATAATGAGGCAAAATGAAGCATTTTACTTTGAAAGATCGCCAAAAGGATAAAAATACAATTAGGCCAAGAAACTGGAAAGATTTCATCAGTTATTGAAGAAACTTCTAATTGTACAAAAATCTGCTAATTAGAATTTATGATAAGATAAATAAAAGGCAAATGAAGAATTGTCACACAATTATTTAAGAACAAACTCATTATTTATATTATTAGAAAGCATGCAAATTTTGTTGTTTCGCGAAATTTTTAAATAAAAATATAAAATTATAGTTGTTACAAAATTTTTGTATTTCATAGTTTCTGTTATGTAAAATAATACAAAATAAAAGCAAGGACAATATTTTTGATAATCGATGAAAACTGATATCTTGAATTTTGATGATTTTTAATTAAGAATAGAAATTTTAGACGAAAAGCACTAATATGACATAACAAAAAATTGTTTAAGATTGTGAACCTTTTTTTAAACCTAATTTTTTCCCCTTAAAATAACCGATTTCCGATTAAAAGTGCGAAAATAACATAAATTGTTCAAACATTTTGTTATCTTTGAAATCCAATGATTTTTTAAATAAAAGTGCCGATTACTTGTATAAAACGCTAACAAACCGGAAAATTGCGAAATTAATGATTCTGAATTATCATCTGAAGAATAACGATAATCTGACAAATTTGATGATTTTTTAAATTAAAGATACAAATTTGTTGACGAAAAATAATTACAATGGGTGGCCGCTGGATCGGGAAACCTGTAAATGACCGGGAATTTGTTGAGATCGGGAAAAACCAGGAAATGGGAGTAAATTTATTTTTTATCAGAAATTTTACAACTTTTTACAAGAAAAATCTATTCAATCACTTGAAATATCATACATTTCATATCACATGATATAAATACAATTTTAAATAAGTTCGGTTTCAACTTTCCTTTTAATATTAAGTTTCATTGTTAAATTTTATCAATTATGAAATCATTCAGTTTACAATGAGTAATTATGAAATATTTTAGCTTCAAAATTTTAAACAGTTACAAAACAAATAAAAGTGAAAAAAATTATTAATAAAAAACGTTTTAAGTTGATCAACTGTAAATATAAATTGATTGCTTTTAAAATGAAACTGTAGTTCAAGTATTGAAAATTAAATAATAATTCAACTATTTGGTTGAAAATAATCCTTTTTGTTGAAAATTAATATTTGCGGGTTAAAAATTCAACTCTTTTAATAAAAATTCGTGGTTTTAGTTTGAAAATTCATATTCCTTTGTTGAAAATCAACTAGTTGTTTGAAAGTTAAGCTCCTTTGTTTAAAATTCATTTTCTTGGTTAAAGATTCATAATTTTAGTTTGACCATTAATCTCTCTGGTTGAAACTTGAATAATTATGCTGAATTTTGCTTGTTGTTGAAAATTAATCGTTTCAACATAAAACTTAACCATTCCATTTTCGGTAAAACATTCCTCTATTTGGTTAAAAATGTATCGCTTTGAATAAAAAGTCAACTGTTTGGTTGAGAATGCGTGTAGTTTTGGAACATTGATTTTTTTTAGTACAAAATCTTCTTGATTGAAAATTGATTTTTTGGTTGAAAATTGAACTACTTGTTTGAAAGTCGAACTTCTTTTTTAAAAATTTACTCTTTTTATTGATGATACATAATTTTAATTGAAAGTTCATCTTTTGGTTAAAAGTTCAATTTTATTGTAGAACATTTTTTTTTTGTTTGTTAAAACTCAAATTTTTGGTTTAAAATTGATCTTTTTTGGTTGAAAATTCCACGTTTTCTAAAAAAATTTCTGTTGCTTTTATTATGTTGTAAATCTTCCAGAAGTGGGAGTCAGAACTTAATGAATCTCAAGAAACACTTTTAAAAATAAAAAAATTGATTTCCAGAGCCACAGATAGCCTAATATAGGAAAATTAGACGCGAAATTCAAAATTTTCAAAATCATTCCTTGTTTCAGAAATATCATGTCGGTCACGACTAGCCTACGATGTTAAATGAAAATTATAGCAACTGCCCCTCGACAGACATGGATGAAGTTGCGTAAAAATTAATTTTGGATCCACAAAAGTGGATCATTTTGTTCTGATGTTGATAATCAAAATGATATGCAACGGGTTAATTTCCCGGAGTTTACTGTGAAGTCCCAATATTAATGTTCTGATTATTTTATATCAACAATACTAAAACTGACACTGAAGTATTGAAAGCCATCCTCAATTAGCTTGACCACCACCCTGCATACATCTTCATTTTAAGTGACACTGATGCCTCAATAAAAGACCGACTTGGTTAAAAGTCATTAAGTAACGGCATTGGTGACTTCCAGGAATACTACAAGAAAAAAATGCAAAATCGTAAACGTCTCATGCATTCTTAATGAGTTGGTTGTCGAAGATGCAATCAAAAGCCACCCACATGCATCAATCTATTTTTTCAAAAATCCATTTTCGTTGTGACCATAATACTTCCATTATATCATCAGACTCTCGATATTATCATCATATCGCAAAATAATTTTTATACGACATTCTCCAATGCTCTGGAGGCTAAATAAGAAGTCAGACATGACAATTACGTCACCGAAAAAGTGCATTTTAAATTACTATTACGTAACTGAGGATAAAAGGAAAGAGGGTATGAAGAGAATTTATTTGTTATTGATTTGGGTTAATAGCGTTTAAAAGTGTTAAAGGTCATTTTTTATGGTTAAAGATTGCTGATTCATTTTATTTATTCGAAGAGTTTTTTTTTGCATTTTAAGGATTTTTACTTAGTTAGATGATTCAAAAAAATTAACTACTTGAGTCCAACCAGAAAAGACGAATTTTTAACTAAGTAATTAAATCCTCAAACAAAAAGATAAAATTTCAAGAAAGAATCTCAATTTTCTACCAACTTTAAACCAAAAATGGAATAGTTCAATTTTCAGATTAAAAAAATAATTTTCTACCAAAAAAGACCAATTTTCAACAAAATACATGCGTTTCCAACCAAATAGTTGAATTTTAAGGCCAAAAAATGAATTTTTACAAAAAAATTGATTTTTCAACAAAAAATTTAATTTTCCATCAAATACATATCTTTTCAAAAAATAGTTCAATTTTCAACCAGTTAGTTGCATTTTTTACTAAAAAAGTTAAACTTTTTATTAAATGAGATGAATTTTTAAATCAAACAGAGGAATTTCAAAGAAAGCAATGAAATTTGCAACCCAAAACTATGAATTTTTAACAAAAATGTTAATTTTCAATCAACTAGTTCAATTTTCTGTTAACTAGTTGCATCATCAACCTAATAGTCGAATTTTCAAGCCAAAAAGACCAGTTTTTTAACAATTGAATTTTCAACAAAAAAGTTAGTTTTCTACCAAATAGTTATATTTTCAACAAAGTATTTGAATTTGGAACTAAATAGTTTCATTGTTTACTAACAAAGATGACATTTTTATTAAGAGAGATGAATTTTATACAAACCTATGGAATATTCAGTCCGAAAATATGAATTTTTTACCAAAATGTTAATTTTTAACCAACTGATTCAATGGTCTACTACATAGTTGCATTTTCGACCAAATAGTTGAATTTTCAATCGATGAAATACGAATTTTCTACGGAAAATGGAATTTTCAACAAAAAAGTTAATTTTCTACCCAATAGTTTAATTTGTTAATGAACAGTTGAATTTTTAACCAAATAGTTCAATTTCCTGCGAAAATAGTTCAACTTCCTGGGGAAATAGTTGATTTTCCAACCAAGAGAGATTTCAATTTGAATAAAAAATAGTTGAATTCAAGCAAAAACACGAATTTTCAACAAAACAGTTGAATTTTCGACCAAAAAATATGAAATTTTAACAAAATAATTAAATTTTCAAGCAAATAGTAGAATTTCTAATCACGCGAGATGAATTCTGAACCAAACATATAAATAGTAGATTTTTCAATAAAAAATAATGGACTTCATTCAAAATTAATTCAGTTCGCATTTAAGCGAAAAAATGAGATAAAGAGGAAAAGGGAAGTTTCTTGAAAATAGCAATGTAAATAATGACTAATAAATCAAAGAAAATATTCCAATTGGGAATTGGTACCATAATTGGTATCATAATGTTGTATGGCCAGTTTTATTCCTTGAAGGATTCTTTTCAAATCTCTTTGGTTCATTTTTATTAAAAAATTTTTTTGCAGAAATGATACAATTGTTAATTTCATAAACAGTATTTTCCTTAAATGAAATTTTTTAAATTAAAACCTACCAAACAGATTTATAGGGAATCTTTGAAGAAATAAAATGAACCCTAAGACAATATTTATAATGTATTATAATATGTATAATTTATCATCATTGTTGTTGAAAACCTGACTGGCTTTTCATTAATTTATGGTGTTTTGTTTTATATCTTAAATTTGAAAATTAAATCTACAAATTAATCCCTTTTAATACGAAAAATCATAGAAAATCTTATGCGGTTTGAGAAATTTTAGGTTATGTTAGCGCTTTACAATGGAAATGGGTGTTCTTAATGGAAAATTATAAAATTTCACAGATTAAAAATTTTGCAACAATTTATTTGGTTTGGTTTTATTGGAATTTTCTGCCGAAAATAGGCATTTTTAAACAAAAAATCATTAATTTTTAAAGGATCATAATTTTTAAGCAATTTCAAGTTACGTTAGTATTTTACACAAAAGAATAATATTTTAAAACAAAAATCACTATATAGTTTGAACAAGATTCGCAATTTTTTAACAGTGTCAGGTTATATTATCGTTTTTCACCAAAAATGGGTGTTTTTATTTAAAAAGAATTAAATTCCAAAAATGAAAAGTGATTTAAAAATACGTTTTTCGGTTGTGTTAGAATTTTCACCGAAAATTGACGTTTTTAAACAAAGACCATGAGATTTTAAAGGCTCATAATTTTAAAAATATTTTAGGTTGCTTTAAAGTTTTACACCAAAAATTGTTATTTTAAAACCAAAATCATTATAGTTCGAACCAGATTTTTAATTTTTGAACAGCTTTAGGTTATATTAACTTTTTTCACACGAAATTGGTTATTTGAAACAAATATTATTGAATTTCGAAGAAGATTTATAATTCTGAACAACTTGCAGTTATGTTCTGCTAGTGTTTTTCGTTTCAACAACTCTAGGTTATTCTGGCGTGTTACATCTGAAATTTGTATTTTAAAAAAGTCATTAGATTTAATTGCAGTTATGTTTGTTCGAAATATTACAATTTACAAGCTTGAACAACTTCGGCTGTGTTAATATTTTGTATTTAAAATTGCTACTGTTAATAAAAAATAATTAAATTTCAAAAAATATTGACAATATTCAAATATTACAATAAAAATATTATTTTAAACAAACATCATTTGTCTTTAAAAATTAAATTTACCATTTTGAAGAACTTTAGTTTATGTTATTGTTTTTTATTGGCCATTTATATTTTTGACCAAACATGTAACGGTTCGATTTTCTATATATACTAGGGCAATTAAAAAAATATTATTTTCGAATCTGAACCCGCACACTAGCCTAAGATCTTTCTTTTTAGCGAAAAAATGTTTTACACAAAAAGTTCAAACTCGGATATGACTTAGAGGTTCCCTATTTGGATTTTTCCTTTTTTATTACATATTTTTCGTTCTTTATGCCCAATGCCTTACAAAATTTTAAACTCAATTTTAAGGAAAATAATAATCTTATCTTGCTTCTTTCATATTTTTTCTACAATAGGTAATTTTTTAAATTTTGTTTATAGTATTTTGTAATTGGCACATCGTATGTCAAATTCCTATACAAAAATGTGAAACAAGTATGATAAAGTTACTATTTTCGTAAACGATGAGTTTGAACATTTGCACTAAATGATGTTAATTCATGGTAATGTAACAGGGGATAAAATTTGTATACTCTATAAAAATTTAATGCATGCATTTTTGAGGCATTGAAAAAATAAAAACAAGACAAAATCAATAAAACAGACAAAACTAAAATCACCAGAAACTTTCAATCATATCCGATTTTGAATTTTTTCTGATTTTGCTCACTAAAAGGTCAAACTTAGGCTAGATTGTGATTCGAAAATAATTATTTTGCCCTATAAAATGATTCGCCGATTATAAAAAATATTAGTCTTGATTTTCTTTGCAGCATAACTGAAAAGAACTTTCTTTCGGTGAAAAAATACATAAAATATACGAGTTTAAAGCAAATCGAAGGGGATCGACCTTTTCTGCAGTTTTATTTTTGTTTTGTTATTTTAGATAATAAATACTATAAAATGAAACAATTTTGTATTCATATTAATTTTATATTTCAATTGAAGAATTGCGTGAGACAAAAAAAGTAAATGCTCGCATAGCGCGTGTTTGTTTCCTAGGATGGGAAAAAATTTGACCAAACACAAGATACGAAGAATCGGGTGGCTTTTGGTAGCTTGAGACAAAGAGTATGATCTACTCATCAAAAATTTTATTCACTTTCTTAAAATTTTTTTTGAACTCAACATTTTTGGAATGTTTACCGAAGTACTTTGTTGAATGAATACATTTTTTCTGAGTTTAAGCTTTAAGTTTGTTTAAATAAAAAAATGCCAAACGAAGTAAATGATTCTAAACAATGCTTTGTGTTCTCATTACCACATGGTGTCTATTTGGGTTAAAAAATGTAGTTCCTGTGAAAATATGATTTGAGTTGACCTAGATTCAGACTTGTCAATCTAACCCTCGGCAACCTTCCGGCAGATACTTAGGTCGCGTTTAACACGTGGGTACAACTAGGAAAATCGTCTCGCAGATAGAGATCAATGCCAAATGCTAGATAGAGTAATTTATCATTAACGCCCACAATAAATTGTTAACCTAAAGAGCTAGAATTGTGCTATTCTCATAGTACTCCTACGGCAATTTGAGAGTCGCATAATGCTTGAACAATGCACAAGCCGCGGGCAACTGTACCATGCAAGTTTCCCATAAGAACAACATGAGGAAAAAACACCTTTCTATAAATTACATCAAAAACATGAAAATTATTATTGATATTTATTATAAAATACTTTCTGTCGACTGGTATCAGATAATAATACAATGGATGTTATGATCAGTAAAGATGTCAGTTTATTACTAATAATGAAGCATCGACGCGTTTCGAAATAGATCTAGTACCTTATCAAGATGCAAACAATATAATCAGTGCGAAGTTTAAATATCTGAAAAAATAATCAATATTATACTATTATCTATATTAATTTTATAATGTTAACATGATATCAATTTTGTGTTTTGATCTTATGATAAATTAAAGACGAAGAATTATTTACCTGTGTAAAAAGATTATTGCTGATGCTACTTGGTGCTCATAGTTTTTTAAATTATAAAGTTTTTGGTTTGTGAAAATCAAAACCTGTGTAAATTCATTAGATATAAAGTTATTTTTAAGCTATTTTCACAAACCGAAAACTCTAATTTAAGAATCTATGAGTGACAAGTAGCAACAGAAATAATCTCTTTATACAGGTAAATAATTCTTCATTTTTAATTTTCCATGAGATCAAAACACAGCATTTATATCATGTTTATATTAAAAAATTATTTCAAGTATTAGTACAATATTTTTTTTTCAGATATTTAAACTTCGCTCTGATTATATTTTTTGAACCTTGATATGGAACTAGATGTAGTTTGAAACACATCGATCCTTCATTACGTATTAGTAATAAACTGGCAATGTCAATGTGACAATTTTGTACCGGAAGAAGCTAGAAAATCGAAGTTTCTTACTAGTTTTCCAACAATTTCCTATGAATTGTAGCCTCGAGGGTCAATTTGGTATACTCTCTCCCTCTTTCTGCAATCTTATGCAATGTCATGCAATCCCATTCAATCCCATGCAATCCCTGGTAATCCCCTCTTACGAAAAAATATTCTAGGAAATTCAGTATAGGTCTATGATTTTCCTATAATCAACTTTTTATATTTTTTTACGATTCTAGGAAAGTTATTATAGAAAATCACGAGATGAAAATAATGTTAAACTATGGAAAGAATTAATGCAAAGCACAGAGAAAATATTTGCGGGAATGTTAAAGGATTCCAAACGGCTTCAAAAGAGTTCAACAATTTCAAGGGATTCTGAAGTTATAAATAAAATGAAATCAAATTTCAAGAGATTCTTAGCGATTTTGAATATTTCAAGGGATTTTAAGGTATTTAAAGGAATTTCACAAGATTGAAGGATTTTATTTAATCTCCAAGAATTTCAAGGTATTTCAAATATTTGTAGGGATCTGAACGTTTTTTTTTAAAGAACTTTAATGAATAAGTTAAATTTAATTTACATTCAAACGATTTCAAATGATTTATACTTATTTTAATTCATTGTTACAATTTCCAAATGAAATATTTCCACGGATTCAAAAGAATTTCAAGAGATTTAAAACACTTTGAGGGATTTCAAAAAGTGTTGTTGGATTTTCAAATATTTCAAGGGATTTCTAGAGAATTTTGGAAAATAAATCAAATAAAATTTGAAAAACCAGTAAAAATGTCACAGAACAATTTTAAGAGATTCTTGGCGATTTTAAGGTTTTTTGAGAGAACTTTAATTAATAAGTTTAATTGAATTTAAATTTTTAAGGGTTTTTAAATGATTTCTACTCATTTTAATGGATTTTTACGATTTCCAAAGAAAATATTTCAAAGGATTTTAAGAGATTATTAGAAAATTTCGGAAAATAAGTTAAATTTGAAGGACTTTCTAGTGATTCGAGAAGATTGCAAGGGATTTCAAAAACTTCTAGGGATTTAGAATATTTTCTTTCATGTTCCTTTTTAATGAATAAATTTAATTTAATTTATATATTTGAAAGATTTAAAATGATTTCTGCTCATTTTAATGGATTTTTACGATTTCCAAGGAAAAAGTTTCATGGGATTTTAAGGGATTCTAAAGGATTTCATGAGATTTTAACATTTTTAAGCGAATTTAAAGAATTTTGTAGGATTTCCAAAGATTTGAAGAGATCATTAGATAAATTTGGAAAATAAGTGAAATGTAATGGAAGTTTGAGGGCTTCCTAGCGATTCCAAAAATGTCAAGGGATTTCAAAGATTTCTAGTGATTTGAACAATTTTCTTTTTTAGAGAAACTTCATGAAAAAGTTCAAGCTAATTTATTTTCAAGAGATTTCAATTATTTCTACTCATTTTAATAGATTGTTACGATTTCTAATAGAGAGATTTCGAGAGTTTTTAAGGGATTCCAAATGATTTCATAAAACTCCAAGAAATGCACAAGAATTTTGTAGGATTTCCAAAAATTTCAAGATATTTCTAAAGATTTTTTGCATGAAATTTAAATGAAATTTTATTGGATTTTATTGAATCTCTGAAGATTTCAAGAGAGTTCAAAGATTTTTAGGTGTTTTAACGTTTTATTTTTAGAGAACTATAATGAATTCATATTAAATTTAATTTATATTCAAGAAATTTAAAATTAGTTCTACTCATTTTAATAGAGTTTTCTGTTATTTCTAGAGAACCAAATTAAATTTTGTTTCAAGGGACTTCTTCAGGTTTGAACAATTTCAAAGAGTATGAAGGAATTACAAAAAAATTTCTAAGCATTGCAAAGATTTGAAGTTATTTAAAAAGATTTCAGAAAATTCCGAGATATTTACAAATTTGCAAGGGATGGCAAAGAATTTTGTATAATTTCCAAGGTTTTAGAGAAATTCCAACGGACTTCTAGAGAACTTTAAGGAATAATTTTAATTAATTTTATTTTCATAGAATTTCCAATGATTTCTACAATTTTCTAACTATTTCAAAGATTTGAAAGGAATTTGCAACATCTAAAATGATTTCAACAAATTTCGAGATACTTTCACTGATTTTAAGTGTTTTAAAAGTATTTTAAAGGTTTTCTAAATGTTTCAACCAATAATTTTATAAGCTTTCATGGATTTTCAAGAGATCTAAAACTATTTCCACGGATTTCAAGAAATTTCGAAACATTTCGAGGATTTTCAAAGATCTCAAGATATTGTTAGTGAACTTTGGAAAATAAATTTAATTAAGTTTAAAGCGATTCCTAGTGATTAAAAAAAATTCAAGAGATTTTAAGGTATTTCAAGGAATTTTAAAAGATTGAAGGATTTCAAATATTTATAGAGATTTTAACGGTTTTTTAGAGAATTTTAGTGAATAAGTTTAATTTAATTTGATTCCGGAGAATTTCCATTGATTTTAAACGATTTTGTCAGATTTCATGGAATTTGAAAGGTTTCCAAACATATCGGAAAGATTTAAAGGATATTAAAGCTTTTAAAAGGAGTTTATGGGATTTATGAACATTTCAACTTATTTAAGAAGATTTCATCGGTTTTCAATAGGTTAAAAATTTTTCACGGATTTAAAGGAATTCGAACCATTTCAAGAGATTTTAGAGGATTTGTACGTTTTTCAAAATTGTCCAAGGATTTCAAAAAATTTTGTATGATTTACAAAGATTTCAAGGGAATTCTAGTGAAGTTTTAAAAATAAATGAAATTTCAAGGGATTCCTAGAGTTTCCAAAGATTTCAAGGGATTTTAAGGAATTTGAAGGGATTTCAAAGTTTTCTAGGGATTTAGACTTTTTTTTTTAAAGAAAACTTTAATAAATTAGTTTAATACAGAGTATATACAAAGGCCTTCAAATGATTTATATTGTTTTTACTGGATTTTTACGTTTTCCAAAGATTTCAAGGGATTATAAGAGATTATAGAGGATTTAAAGGGAAATCAACAATTTCAAGGGATTTTAAAGAATTTTTTATGATTTCAAAATATTTTAAGGGATTTCTACAGAACTTTGAAGAATAAATAAAATTATGTGGAATTTCACGGGATTCTTAGCGATTCCTCAGATTTCAGGGGATTTTGAGGTATTTCAAGGAATTTTAAAAGATTTTAAGTGATTTCAAAGATTTCTAATGATTTAGACGTTTTTTTTTACTTTAATGAATAAGTTTAATTTGAATTATATGCAAGGGCTTTCATATGATTTATACTTTACGGAATAAATTAAATTTTATTTCAAGGGATTTTTACGTATTTCAACAATTTAAGGAGAGTAAATCAATCGAGATTAAAATGTATAGTACCTCTAGTTATTTCACAGATTTTGGAGGATTGTACGAATTCCAATGAATTTTAACAGATGTTAACAGATTTCGAAGATTTTAATAGATTTAAAATTATTTTAATTAAGTTTTAAGAGATTTTGAAGATATCAAGGGAATTCACAAATTTCTGCTATGTAAAGTTTATTTGTGCAGAATAGCTTTTTTTTGTACTTTCATATGAGATTATGAGTGGTCTAAAATTGATCGTTCCTTTATAGTTTCTCTACTTTTTACATTAACTCCTTCAATATTTTCGTATTATTTATTTAAATGCTGATTATCCTATAATTTTTTTACATATAAAGATTTTCTATAATGATTTTCCTATAATTTATGGAATCTTTTCCAATCTTCTGCAATCCCATGCAATCTTGCAGTCTTGCAATTTAGTCTACACCAAAAATCCGAGTAATTAACCCCTCGTGTAGCCTAAATCCTATTTTTTTCACATTTTTTTTTTAAGTTCTGCCCTCTTGTGTATTCTGCATAATCAGCTGCATGAAGAAAGGATCATGACGTCACATAAATGCTCGTTCATAACATAAAGAGACATATGCATGACGTTGAAGAACGGTTGTCATAAACTTGTTTGCCTCCCGCGCAAATTGATGAACGTTAATTGAGGGGCTACGCGCGATTCGTCATATGCCATAACCAGCTATTTGCATCGCCTTCCTTGATAAGGGACGGTTCATCATCCTACACTCACATCTAAACACTTTTTCTCAGCTTAAACAATTTCGTCTTATATAATAGGAGTCGACCATATATTGCGAAACTTTTTAAGGAGGAAATGAGTTAATCGTATTGCTCTGGCAATACAATTACATTACAAGAACATACTAAAGTCAGGGTCAAAAGTCGAGGCCCCTCAAATCTTTTGATTGCAACTCACTCAAAAAATCTCTGAATTGTTTAATAAAAGGCATCTGAAAGCCTAAAGTCTTCAGAATTCGATATGATCACTTTTATCCTAAATATTTTTTGTCAATATTTAGAGGGCAAAACAACCAAAAAACAGGGGTTTTCGGTCGTCTTTATTCTGAAAATTCTGAAAATTCTGAAATATTTAATAATTTACTTCTGACGACGATTTATTTACAAATACCTTATCTTGAGAACGAATGAAGATAGGAAGCCGTTTAATGGTTCCAAATGTACAGTTTTGTGATGCGAGTTCAGTGCAATAATTAAATTTATTATAGAATCATTGTCACGAAAGAAATATCATTTTGAATATTTTTGAATCTTATCAGTGTTGGCACGCCGGCGGCACGGCGGGACAAGTGGCAGGAAAAATTACCTTTTCGATGATAATAGTAACTATTTTGTCACATCTATTTAGGTGAGTCGACTTAATTCTGGGGTTACACTTATTAAATTCAAAAAGATATTTCTTTCGTGACAATGATTGTATCATACATTTAATTGTTGCACTGCACTCGCATCACAAAAATGTAAATTTGGAGCCACTAAAAGGCTTCCTATCTTCAATCGTTCACAAGATAAAGTATTTGTAAATAAATCCCCATAAGAAGTAAATGATTGAATATTTCAGAATTTTGAGAAATGTATTCTATTAAAGAATGTTGAAAGAATATCTGTGAATTTCTGGAAACGTGTGAACGTCGACGCTCGAAAAAGGAGGCCGAAAAACCCTGTTTTTGAGATGTTTTGCCCTTTAAATATTGACAAAAAAGCTTAGGATAAAAGTGATCATATTGTTGAATTCGGAAGACTTTAGGATATTCAGATCCTTTTTATTAAACAATTTCGATTTTTTTAGCAGTTGCAATCAAAGGAAGTGAAGGGCCTCGACTCTACTAAAAAAAATTCTAAAATCTCTATTTTCGATTTTTGGGTTTTTAAAATTAAGAAATGTTCGGGAAGTAATTTTCACCCCATAACTTTTTATTTTTACACTTCACCCAACCCCCTTGTACATTTTTCCCAGAAAATGCACGAAATAATGTAAAATTACAGTTTTATGTCAAATTCATGCTGAAGACAATATTATTTTCATTTCTTTCGAAAAATCATCAATTTTCACGATTTACTCGAAAAAATTTTTTAAACAAATAATGAATAGACTGATATTTAGCATTTTTGTGGGATCTACTGAAAATATTTTGAATTTGCATAAAATATAATCATCATTAATCCATATTTATCATCAATGATTAATTCTTTGTGAATTTAGAGGAACTTATTTGAATTCTATCAAATTTATCAATTCAAACAAATTTATTGCTTTAAATTTGATTTGAATTCATTTCGTTCAGTATAATTTAGTTGATATTATTTAAATTTTTCCGAATTCAAATTCATTTGAACTCAAGATAACTGAAGTGATTTCAAGTGAATTAAAAAAATCAAAGCAATTCTTATATTTGAATTCCTTCAAGTCCCTTTGAATATATAAGAATTCTCTTGAATTCTCCAAAAATCACTTTGAATTAATTTCGAATTTTTTTTTTTTTCTGTAACTGCAAAAAGATTCAACAAAATGTAAATTATTCAATTCTGTTGAATTCATTAAAATTTTACGTGAAATTTCTAGTATTCGGAATTTATAGGGAACGATGTGAAAAAAAAATTAATTTAAAATTTTGTTTTATGGGTAAATATAATCTAATATTTATTATGAGTTTTTGCAATTCTGTATTTAAAACCTTTCTAAGCCTTGAAATTTCTTATAAATTTGCTCAAATTCTATTGAATATTTCGAATCAAATTAAACCAAATTGAATGCATTATTTAGTTTTATATATCTAAAATTTAGCTTTTTTGAAGTCTTATTCTCATAAAGATCAAAACTATTGAACTCATTTCACACAAACAGAAACATATTTAGAACAGCAACAGTTTTAAACCCCGGAAGTCATAAACCCATTTCGAAATTGAAAGCTTGATTGTTTTACCGATTCCATTTAACTGTAAATAAATAAATAATACATACATTCAGAAAAATGTTTGTTTAAGTACTTTAAATCAAGCAAATTCTGTCTTTGATATAGGTTCAAACGAATATTTAACTGATTCAAGCAAATATTTGACTGAAACAAAATTAATTTCATTCAAACACACCATTGCCCAAATTTTATGTGTATCAAGAAAATGTCTATCTTTAATGCAGGCTCAAAAAATGTGATTTTTTTATTCAAACATACGTTTTTCTGATCTACATGCACAATGAAATTTGAAAATTCTGCTTTCGAAGAAATTTCCTACATTAAAAAGAAAAAAAAATCCTAAAGTTTTGACAAATACTTGAACTACGTAAATCTGAAGGAAAATTTTTTAAAGTTAAATTTTTCTCCCACTCTGAAATTCAAAATTCAAAATAAAACGTTCCTTGTTGAAAATAGGAAGTTGTAAGTCTTCCCGAAATGGAAATCGAAACTAGGTAAATCTAGAGAAACCCTTTTAAAAAGAAAAAAATTAATTTCCAGAGTCGAATATTCGTTTTTTTTTGTTTGTTTTTTTTGGCTGAAAATTAATTTGTTATTTGTTCAACTAAGAATACAACTTTTTCAGTTAAAGATTCATTATTTTTGTTGATGAGTCATCTCTTTGGTTGAGAATCCAACTATTTTTGTTTGAAAGTTAAATCCATCTGCTTGGAAAGTCTATTATTAAAATTTCAATTGAGAATTCATCTTTTTTAGTTAAAAAATTTATTATTGGTTAAAAATTCACTTATTTCATGATAAATTCTTAAATTTGATCGATTTTTTGTCTAACTTGACTAAAAAATCTTTCTTGGTTGAAAATTCAACTTTTTTGTTAAAAATTCGTCTTTTGGTTGGAAAAATCATCTCTTTTGGTTTTCATCTCTTTAGTACAAGTTCATTTTTTTGGGTTATATATTAATTTTTTTAATTGAAAATTTAACTATTCTATTTTGTTTAAAATTTTATCTTTTATAGTTGAAAATTGAACTGCTTGGTTGAAAATTAAACTACATGGTTAACAGTTGAACCCTTCTGTTAAAAACTCATTAATTTGGTTATAAATTTGACTATTTCATTGAAAATTTCTTCTTTTGTTAAAGATTCATTATTTTTCGTTGTAACTTCATCTCTTTTGGTAACAATTTCATATTTTTGGTTGAAAATCCAACATTTTTTAATTGGAAGTTAATTTTTTTTTGGTTGAGAACTCTAGTATTATATTTTTGGTTAAAAATTCATCTTTTTGTCTGGAAACTTCAACTGTTTTGTAGATAATTCGCTTTTTTGGCTTGAAAATTCAACAATTTGGTCGAATTTTTTTTCTCCTTCGCCTCGAAAAAAATGTTGGTTGAAAACACATTTTTTTGTTGAAAATTCGTCTTTTTGAATAAAAACATGCATGTCTTTTGGTAGAAATTTCCTCGCTCTGGAAAAAATTCAACTATTTTTCTTTCGAAGCTAATTCTCTTTTGTTGAAAAGTCTAATATTATATTTTTGGTTGAGAATTCATATTCTTTAGATTAAAAATTTTATTTTTTGGTGGAAATTTTTTTCATTCGTCTTTTTGAGTCAAATATTCTACTAATTGCTGGAAAATATACTTGTTCCTTAAAAATTAATATTTTCTGGTTAAAAAATCACCATCTAACCTGGAAATTAAACAATTTAGTTTACATTCTCTACCCCCTCCCCCCCTCTCAATTAAAGAATCTTCCATGTTTGAAAATTTACATGTTTTTATGAACTTTATCTTTTTTAGTGTCAAATTCAATTATTTAGTTGAAAATTGATCTTTTTTAAATAAAAATTGAACTATTAAGTTAAAAATTCATGTCTTTTGTTGAAAATTCTTTTTTTTTTTGTAGAAAATTGATCTTGTTGGTTGAAACTTCATCTTCTTATTTAAAATGGAACTGCTGGATTGAAAATTGAACTCCTTTGATAAGAATTAATTTTTTTGGTTGATGATTCATTAGTTTAGTTAAAAATTTATCTCTTTGCCTAAAAATTGATCTTGTTTAGTTGAAAATTAAACTATTTGGTTAAAAATCATGTATTTTGTTGAAAATTCGTCTTTTTTGATAGAAAGTTAATCTTCTTGGTTGAAAATTCACTTTTTGGTTAAAAATGGAACTGATCCTTTGGTAAAAATTCCTTTTTTTTTGTTGACTATTCCACATTTTAGTTGAAAATTCATGGCTTTGGTTAAAAATTTACGTATTATGTTGAAAAATTGTCTTTTTTGGAAAAAAGTGAATCTTCTTTGTTGATAATTCATCTTCTTATTTAAAAATAGAACTGCTGGATTGAAATTTGAACTCCTTTGATAAGAATTCATTTTTTTTCGTTGATGATTCATTATTTTAGTTGAAAATGTATCTCTTTGGTTGAAAATTGATCTTGTTTAGTTGAAGATTAAACTATTTGATTAAAAATCATGTATTTCGTTAAAAAATTCGTCTTTTTTGTAGAAAGTTAACCTTCTTGGTTGAAAATTCACTTTTTGGTTAAAAATGGAACTGATCCTTTGGTAAAAATTCCTTTTTTTTGTTGACGATTCCTCATTTTAGTTGACAATTCATCTCTTCGGTTGAAAATTTACGTATTTTGCTGAAAAATTTTCTTTTTCGAAAGAAATTTAAACTTCTTGGTTGAAAATTCATATTTTTCTTTAAAAATTGAACTACTTGGATAAAAGTTAAACTCCTTTGGTAAAAATGTATTCTTTTGGTTGATGATTCACCATTTTTGTTGAAAATTCATCTTTTATGTTAAAAATGTATTTTTTCATATGAAAATTCAACTATTTGGTTAAAAATACATGTATTTTATTGAAAAAGTATAGCCTAATACATGAAAATTGGAATTATTTTTCTACCCTGAAATTTTCTAATCATTCCTCGTTTTATAAATATTATCTCGGTCATGACTAACCTACGACTTTGAATGAAAAATAAAACGACTTCCACTCGACAGATATGAATTAAGTAGTGTAAAAATAAATTGTTGATCCACTTAAGTGCATAATTTTGATTTAAAGTTGATAAAATCAGAATTATGTGCAAAGGTTTGATATTCCAGGGTTTACCGTGTATTCCCAGAACCCTTTGGAAAAGGGAAGCCCCCTGTTTTATCTACCACGCAGTATTTTTCTCTTAACAATCTTAAATTATACATTTTGCTTCCGTTTCTCCTACGCATTTATCCTATAAAGTAGGGTATCTAAGCAAAAGTGTCGATAAAGAAATTTCTAGGGTAAAGAACGACGCATTACTCGCCCTGATTAGAGAAGGAATCTCGACAATGCCAATGACCTGGTTTAAGTGTAATAAGCCATAATAGTATTGCTGAATGCACTTGTTCTATTATTGTAGCAAATGATAATTTTCTTAATTTATAACTTTCTATCAACGAAAGGGCAGTAGAGTAAGTGAATCAATAACCAGCTGATAAACGATTGAAAAATTTTGAATTGTCCTCGAATCAAGTTCTTATCCTTGAACTGCCCTTTTTTAAATCTCAGCTCTTTTCTACTGGTCTGTTTTCACATTTTATGCATTTGCTCATTACATATCATCTGCATAAATATATGAAAAATCATATTTTAAAAAGATTTCTCATTAAACGTTTTGAAAAATTAACAAAATATTACCAGAAATGTTCATTTTACGATAGTTTTTTTAATTGTGCCTTTTAAGGTTTTTTATTATGCAAAATATTTTTTTAAATATTTTTCAACTTTCCACCCCTCCTCTTTTTCATCACACAAAGCTTGAACCTCCCAGGGTGACGTCACGAATAAGAAAAAACCCCTCCATCCCTTTTAAGTCCAAATTTGGTCTTTGATTGCATTTTATAAATGCCTGAAATAAAACACAAAACATAATAATTTAACAAACTTTTTAGCCAAAAATTATTTTTAAAACAAGCTTAATTTTTAGCGAAAATAAGGGAATAATGTCTTTTAAATAAAATTAATGTATAGATACTATATTGTTGAATATAATATAGTTGAATATTCTAACAAACAAAAATTAATTTTCTACCAAAAGAGATGAATTATCAACGAAACAGTT
Organism: Andricus grossulariae; assembly: GCA_011634705.1. Lineage (NCBI taxonomy): Eukaryota > Metazoa > Arthropoda > Insecta > Hymenoptera > Cynipidae > Andricus > Andricus grossulariae. Next base: position 20,804 of record JAABKJ010001478.1, read on the forward strand.
GACTTTTAAACCCGAAAACATGAATTTTCAACCAAATAGTTGAATTCTCAATCTAAAAAAATGAATTTTTTAGAAGACAGTTAAGTTTTCAACCAGAAAAGTTGAATTTTCGAGAAAAAAGTTTCCTTTCAGCCAGGAAATATAACTTTCCTTCCAACAAATATAAGTTTTCAATCCAAAAAAGAAAAATTCTCGACGATAAATATAATAGTTAATATTTCAACCAAAAAATTCTTTTTACTTTTATATAGAAAAGAGATCAATTCTACAAGAAAAGACGAATTTTCAACAAAATACCTGAATTTATAACCAAGTAGTTGAATTTTCACTTTAAAAAATTAATTTTCAACCTAAAAAATCTAATTTTCAACAAACTAGTTAAATTTTTTATCCAAAAATGAAACTACAATAACAAACAAGTTATTTTTAACTGAAAAAGAAAAATTCTGAACGAAAAGTATAATTGTTGATATGACAATAAAAAAAAATTATTTTAGATCAAAAACAGTTAAATTTAAACAAAAAAGACGAATTTTCCAGAAAATAATTGAATTTTCAACCCAAACAATTTTCTTAGAAAAGAAATTAGTTTTTAACCAGAGTTGAAATCTCAAGCTAAAGGAATGAATTTGAAACAAAATAGTTGAATGTTTAATTAAATAGTTGAATTTTCAACAAAGGAAGATGACGAATTTTCTCTGAAATAGTTGAGTTTTCAACCAAATAATTAATTCTAAAAAAAATATTTTAGAATTTTTAACCAAAAAAGAAGAATTTTCAATTCAAAAGTTCGAACAGAAAGAATCACTTTTTAAAAAAATAATTAGATTTTCAGCAAAATGGTTAAACTTTGAACCACGTACTTGAATTTTCGACATAAAAATAAAATTCCCCACGAAATAAATGAATTTAAAAAAAAAAGTTGATTATCAAGTAAACAGTTGCATTTACGACCTAATAGTTGAACTTCCAAGCAAAAGGGACCAATTTTTAACAAAGTATGTATTTGAATCTTTAACCAAATTAGTTGAATTTGGAACCTACAATTTTGAACCAGTCGGTCGAATTTTGAAACAAAAAATAATAAACTTCAACCAAATAGTTGAATTTTCAAGCCAAAACGACAATGTTTTTAGAAACAATTTAATTTTCAATCCAAAAAAATGAACATTCTATTTTTAAAAAAAAGCGAATGTTCAACAAAAATGTTGAATTTTCAACAAAATAATTGAATTTTTAAATTGAAAAGAATTAACTTCCAACGAAAAATATTTGGATTTTCTTATTGGGTTATTTGAATTTTCAACCAAGAAAGATAACTTTTTAACAAAATAGTTGAATTTTCCATAAAACAACCACATTTTCAACTAAATAGAAATTTATCCCAAAAGAAATTAATTCTGCACAAAAAATATCACAGTATACTTTTCAATTAAAATTAATTAAATTTCACCCAAAAATAGTTAGAAGTTTCTTGAAAATAGGGTAAAGAAGAGAAATTCTCTAAAATGGGGGTAAAGCTTCACTTGTAAAGTAAAATCATTATTTTCATTTTTTCAAATATTTCAAAACATTTTTATTCACATTTATATTTTCCACGACAGTGTGATGTAATTTTTGAACGGCCCCTTAACATTATCACATTTTCAGACAATAACGATTATTTCAATACAATTAAATCAATAATTTTTGGTAGCAGATTTGATATAAATTTATTTCTAACTGAATTATAAGGATCAGGTTAAGTTATTTAATATTATCTTACAAATGTGTCTACAGAGAAAAGTGATACTTATTACTAAATAACAAGATTCGTTGCACTTTCTCTTCAATCTTGTGAAATTTCTTGACTCAATTATTGATTTTCACACAGCTTGATGATATAAACCTTTTTCTGAATGAAATATGTAATCCTCGTATGAGATGTTCTTGAATCAGCAAAATCCCGATTTGGACATGTCCAGTACTATATGGCTGATAAGGGTGAAACCAAACGGATACGCGGGAGCCACGAGCTGTATCGCATTGTGCGGAAGTTATACTGCATTTCCGGTTAAGAGTCATCAAACTTTTAAGCCGTTCAAAAAGTTCGTTATAACTAAAAATTTATCTAATAAATATATTGTATTACAAATAACTATTATTATAACTTGCACTATATCAAATTTGTGAAAATAACACAATTTTTATATTTTTGCGAATATAATTTATAATTATTATTATAATTTTCAGCTCAAATTTGAAAATTCCTGTAAAATACCTTCAGTCGAGAATTTTGACCCAATTTCCCCTTTTTCATCCTTTCTATACCAGTTTTCGATTATTTTGTTAAGAATCATAAACATACATTTAAAACATTATAAAATAAGGCACCTTAAAATAGATAAATTTTCTTAAAAGATCAATGTTTAAACAAAGAGATGAATTTTCATCTGAAATGATTAATCTTGAATAAAAAAAATTAATTCTCAACGAAAAATGTAATCGTTGATATTTCAACTAAAAATATATTAATTTTAAATCAAAAACAGTTGAATGTATACAAAAAATAATTTCCAATAAAAAAGATCATTTTTAATCAATTAGTTGAATGTTATACCGAAACAGTTTAATTTTCGACAAAAACATATAATTTTTCAACCAAAACTGGAACAGTTACATTTTTTGTTAAAAACATTAATTCTCAACAAAAAAATATATAGTTATATTTTTAATTGAATTAATTAATATTCAGCTCAAGAAAAACGGATTTTCAACCAGATAAATGAATCTTCAATCAAAGAAATTAACTTTTAACAAAGTAATTAAACTTTTGAAGAAACAGTTGAATTGTCAATCAACAACATGAATTTTTATCGAAAAATGTAATAGTTGATATTTGAACCAGAAAATATATTTATTTTAGATCAAACTCAGTTAAATTCATCAAAAAAATACAAATTTCCAATTCAATAGCTAATTTTTCAACCAAAAAAGATCTTTCAGTTAAGAAAGAAACAAAATTTTCAACGAAATTGTTGAAAACTTAACACGAAAATTAGAATTTTCAACAAAGAAGATCATTGTAGAATTTTCTACCAAAATAGTTTAGTTTTTGACTAAAAAAAGCTATTTTTAACCAAAAAAGGACTATGTGAATTTTCGGTTGGAGAATTAAAGTTTTCACCCCCCCAAAAAAATTTCTCTGTCAAGAAAGAAAAAAAAGCTTTTTCAGCCTAAAAAGGCGAATTTTCTACAAAAAAGTTGTATCTTCAACCTTAAAATATGAATTTTCAACCAAAAATTCCATTTTCAACCTAATAGTTAAAGTTTGTACCAAAGTAGTCAAATTTTTATCCAAAAAAGAATAATTCTGAAATTAATTCAATTGAAATAACCTAAAAAAGACGAAATTTCGATCAATTAGTTCAATCCTAAAAAAGACAGATCAATTTTAAACCAAAAATAATTAACTTTTAGCCAAAAATGGTAGGATTTTCTGATTGGGTTTTATTAAGACAGTTCGCATTTCAGTGAAAAAACTAGAAAATCAGGAAAGACTGTGAAGCCTGAAATAATTAAATGTTAATTTTTATTATTTTTCAATAGTTTTAAAATATATAACAAAATAAATAAAAAAAAATATTTTAAAATATGTTAGCTGTGTTAATAGGAACAAATGTTTGGAAATCTAAAATAATATGCAAAAAAGTAGCGTATACTAGCTCTTAAAAAAAATTTTGTTATAATAATTCTATTATTTTCTTAAATAATAATGTTGTTAATATCTGTTTTTCACTATAATTTTTGTTTAGCTGACATAAAAAAATGTTTTGAAAATCTGAGAACTTTCAGCTGATAAAAATACATTATAGACGAATATAAAATTTCTAAAGAAAGAAGAATAGAAAAAGTAGATTCTCCAAATATTGATTTTTGTGTTTTTCAAATTATTTCTATCCAGCTTACGTAGAAAAATAATTTGAATAATTAAGGGTTCTGTACTGAAAATAATACCCCAGAAAAAATTGATGAGAGTAAGGAATCAAAATCTATCTACTGAAAAAATGTATTACAAAAATTTAAACATGATCATTCTTCAATTCTACTGTTTATTCAATTTTTAACCTTCGATCTTCTTGTTTCTGGTGTATTTTTATCAATAAAAAGAGCGGAAGTGTTGATTAGATTTTTCAAAACAAACTAAAAAAATTTTAACACAAAAATGACTACAAAAATTGCTGAGGAAAAGGGGCGCATTTGTTTAATATTCAGGAGATGCCCATACGATATACGAAGCTTTTAATAATAAATAATATCCCCTTTTAATCCCCTTTTTCTGAAAAAATCCCCTTTTTACTTAAAATTGAACTTTCGAATCGCTGTAATCCCTGTAATTAGTACTTTTCCAATCTGCGTATGATGTTCTTATTATTTTCATGGACTTTATTTTTGTGTAGACCCAAGCCTGTGATAACAAATTGAAACCTGTTTAATGACAAGAGCATCGAAAATAACATTCTAATTATTGTTACGTGATATTCTTGAATTATTTCATGGAAGCGAATCACTTTTTATTTTTAGATAATACCAAATATGAAATAGTGATAAGTAGAATGATTTTGTTTTCCTCTAAGATAATACTTTTAGTGATGCCCTCATTAACAAGTTTCCTCAATTCTTATTGCGTTCTTTTCATTATTATAAATTTTATGATTTTCTCGTTTGAATCAAATTTCAAGAATTAATTAGATTAGTATTAATCACCCTTATTAAATTGATAAATAAATAAGAAATTGATAAATTGATTAAAATGAGAAAGATCGACCAACTCGTTGCTTCCGAAGTCTGGACAGTTGTATTTTCAACCCAAAAATATGAATTCTAAACCAAAAAGTTAACTTTTAACCAATTAGTTAAATTTTCAAACCAAAAAGACAAATTTTCAACAAAAGATAAAAATATTCAACCAAAGAGATGAATCTTCAACTAATAAAGTGAATGTTTCACAAATTAGTACAGTTTTCAACCAAGTAGTTAAATCTTAAATCACAAAGATTAATTTTCTGCCAGAAAAAGGAGAAATTACATCAAAATACATGAATTTTTGAACAAATTGTTGAATTTTCAACTAAAAACGATCAATTTCTCATCACTAATGGAATAGTTCAATTTTCAGCTAAATTAATTAATTCTGAACCAAAAATGAAAGAATTTTTGACAAGATAGATCAATCTACAACTAATAACAATAATTTTTAACAAAGTAGTTCAATTTTCAACAAATAGTTGAATTTTCATCGAAAAACTATCAATTTCAACCAAAAAAGGAATAGCTAAATTTTCATATTAAGAAAGTAATTTTTAACAACAAAAAAACTGATTTTGAACAAAATAGTCAAATTTTCAACCTTGGAGATGAATTTTTTAACTAAAATTGCGAGTCTTAAAAAAAAAATGTTTAACAAAAGAGTTTAACTTTCGACAAAGTAGTTGAATTTTCGATAAAGAAATGAATGCTCAACAAAAAAATTTAAATTTTGTCTTTCAGTTAAGAAAAGCTTTCATTTGATATAAAAAACAGTCGAATTGAACTATTTGAGGAAACGTATTTTTAAAAAAATATTCGACTTAACGACCAGCTGATTTAAACGCAGAGACAATTTTTAACAAAATATTAATTGAATGAAAGGAAAACAAGGATTTCGAACAAGAAAATTAATTTCATCAAGAAAGTGGAATTTTCAGCGAAACAGTTGAATTTTTAACTAAAAGAGATCAAATTTGAACCTAAAATGGAATCGTTGAATTTTCATTTTAAAAAGCTAGTTTTCAAAATGTTGAACTCAATGAAAAAAGATGGACGAATTTTCAACAAAATGCATTGATTTGATATTAAATAGTTGAATTTTCATCCTCTAAAGGACAATTTTTTAACCAAAAATGGAACAGTTACAATTTCAGATAAAAAAATTCATCTTTAATGAAAACAAGAAAGACATTTTTAACACAATACTTGTTTTTTAAATAAATAGTTTAAGTACCAAAAAATTCAATTTTATACAAAACCGCTGAATTTTCAGCAAAAAAGTTAATTTACGGCCAAATAGTGAATTTTTGAACTAAAATTATGAATCTTTAACAACAACAACATTATTTTTCTACAAAGTAGTTGAACGTCAAACCATATATTAGTTATCTTTTCAACCAAGAAAGTGAATTCTCAAAGAAACATTTAGTTCATATTTCAAAAAAAAAATTATTTTAATTTTTAACCAAAAATGAAATTTTTTTTTTCATTGAGGAAAATTAATTTACGAACAAAAAAATTATTTCCAGCAAAATATTCAAACTTTTAACAACAACAAAATATTAATAAATTGTTCTAAATATTAAAAAAAAATCAAGAAAGAGTACAACATTCCAATCAAAGAATTCCATTTTTAACCGAAAGGGTTATTTTTTAAGCTAGAAACTTAGTTTTCTATAAAAAAAAGGATTAAAAAGGTAATTTTCTACAAAAAAACTGATTGTGAACAAAATAGTTACATTTTCAACCTAGGAGTTAAATTTTCAAATAAAATGATGAATCATTGAGAAAAAATTAAAAAAGAAGTTTAACTTTCGACCAAGTAGGTTGCATTTTTAACAAGAGAGTTAATTTTCTATCATGAAAGATGAATTTTTAACGAAATAGTTGAATATTTATCAAAAAATAAATACATTTACAAGAAAAAATGGAATCGTTGAAGTTTCATTGAAAATTTTTTTTAAATAATAATAATATAATAATAATATAATAAACTGAACTAAAAAGGACGAATTTTTAACGAAAAATGGTAATTTCGCAACCAAATAGATGAATTTGCAACAAAATACATGAATTTTCTACCGCATAGTTAAATTTTCAACTTATTAAGAAAATATTTTCTGACAAGACTGGAATAGCTATATTTTCAGATAAAAAATTTATTTTTAACTGAAAAAAAAACAATTTTCAACACAATTGTTAAATTTTTCAAATAAATGGTTTAATATTTAACAAAAAAGTTTAATTTTCCACTAAATTGGTTTAACTTTCTATCAAACTAGTTTAATTTTTAACCAAATAGTTTAATTTTCTACCAAAATGTGAAATTTTGAAGCCAAACAGATGAATTTGGATTTCCAAGCCAAACCAAATAGTTGATTTTTGAACCAAAAATATAAATTCTGAACGAAATATATAATAGTTATCATTTCAACAATAAAAAACTAATTTTTACCGCAATAGTTCAATTTTCATACAAATAATTTTATTTTTCGCCAAAAAGATAATTTTTTAAGGAAGTAGTTTAATGTTCAACCAAAACTATCAATTTTTAATAAAAAAGTTAATTTTCAATCAAACAGTTTAATTTTCAAGCCAAATCACATAGTTGATTTTTCGATCATAAAAATAAATTCTTGACAGAAAATGTAAAAGTAAATATTTCAGCTAAAAAATAGCTTTTTTTTAAATTAAAAACAGTTGAATTAATCCAAAAAGAACGAATTTTCAGGCAAGAAAGACAAATTTTTAACCATACAGTTCATTTTCAAGGAAATAGTTGAGTTCCCAACCTTAATTAAATTGTTAAATAAATAAATAATGAATCGATAAATTGAGTAATAATAAAGTGAAATTTATGGAAGAGAAAGATCAACTAACTCGTTACTTCCGAAGTCTGATCTACATTCCAGAATTCTGTTATCGGTGTGCGGAAGAGTAGGCGATGCACGACGCATTTCCGGCAGTGTTTTGCTCGCGCTGGCGATGTACCAAAACTTTGCTCTTACGAATACTCGAAAAGGGTTCTCTATATAGAAGAAACAGGGAAACGGAAAAGCGGAGATAAAAAAGTTCATTCACTCACTATTCTTTCTTCCTGATAAAAAAAAGTTATGATTCAGGGTGCACTTTTAAATTAACTTTTTATGAATGGATCGTTCATAATTTCAAATGCAAAGTGCACTTCAATTTTAATGAAAAAGGACAATTGCGCTGGAAAATCTAAGAATTATTATCAAGATTAAAAATATCATCTGTCTTTTAAACTAATCATAAAATTCTTAATAAGTTAGAAAGTTTCACGTAGGAGGGGGCGGGGGGGGGGGTGCAAAGGTTTCATAACACGTGACACTTCTCTGATAAAAAAATAAATAAAAGTTATTTTCTGCCAAGACAGATAAATGTTCAACCAGGAAAGATGACTTTTCTACCATATAAATGAATTTTAGACCAAAAAGGACGAATTCTCAACAAAACAATTGAATTTTAGACCAAAACATACAACTACAACAAAATAGTTGAATTTTTAAACAAATAATTCAAATGTCAATAAAATAGTTGACTTTTTACTAAATAGCTGAAATTTTAACGTACCCAGATGTATTTTCAACCAAAAAGATTAATTTTCTACCAAAAGATGAATTTTCAACAATATAATAAATTTTTAACCAAATAGTCGAATTTTCAACTAAAATTTCAACTAAAACAAATAAGTTTTCAAACAGTTAAAAAAACTACCTTTCAATAAAAATAAAAACGAATTATCAACCGGTTGAATTTAACAAAGAAAGACGAATTTTTAACAAAATAGTTGAATCCTCAAACAAACAGATAAATTTTCGACAAACACGATTATTTTTTTAACCAAATAGACGAATTTTAAACAAAATAAATTAATTTTCTACCAAATAGTTGAATTATCAACTAAATAGGATGAAGTTTCAACCAAAAATGGAATCGTTAAATTTTCAGTTTAAAAAACTAATTTTCAAGAACAAGAAAAAAACTGATTTTCATCTAGTTCAATTCAACGAAAAAAGACGAATTTTTAAGAAAATGATTGAATCCTTGACCAAAATGAGAGATTTTCAACAATCAAGATTACTTTTCTACCCTCATAGACGAATTCTCAACAAAGTAGATGCATTTTCTACTAAATAGCTGAATTTGAAACTTATAAAGAAAAAATTTGCAACCAAGAATGGAATAACTACGTTTTTAGATAAAAAATTATAAGTCTTAACAAAAAAAAAAGAAACGAATTTCCAACAGAATAGTTCAATTTTCAAACAACAAGTTTATTTTGTAACCAAAAATGTGAATTTTTTATTAAAGTACTTAAATTTTAAACTAAAAATATAAGAATTTTAAGAAACAAGTTAACATTCAACCAAATACAAAACAGCAGAATGTTCAACCTGAAAATATGAATTTTCAAGAGAAAGTTAATTTATCACCAAACAGTGGAATTTTCAACTAAGAATTGAATAACTACATTTTTAGATAAAAAAATTAGAAGTCTTAACAAAAAAAAAACAAAAGAAACGAATTTCGAACAGAATATTTAAATTTTCAAATAAAAAGTTTATTTTTGAACCAACAATTTGAATTTTTTATTAAAGTAGTTAAATTTTCAACTAAAAATATAAATTTTTTAACAAACAAGTTAACTTTTAGCCAAATACAAAACAGCAGAATTTTCAACCTGAAAATATGAATTTTGAAGAAAAAAGTTAATTTATGACCAAACAGTGGAATTTTCAACTAAAATTATGAATCTTTAAAAAAAATTCATATTTTATCAAGTATTTTAACTTTAAAGTAAGTAGTTCAAATATATGCCAAGTTGTTAATTTTTCAAAAAAAAAAAATGAATTCTCAACAAAACATGTAACTGTTAATATTTCAACAACAAAATATTCTAA
>JAABKJ010001479.1:0-15812 GCA_011634705.1 Andricus grossulariae
AAAGTATTGAATAATACCTTGTGTAACTCCTCATGCTAGTTTTTATAACAAATATCAAAACGCCCGCTTCTCCGTAAAGAGATAATTTTCTTTCTTGAATTAATTTTCATGTCAGCTTAATAAAGGATACTCTGGCGCAAAGTGTAGTAAAACTCAGTATTTTGAAGCAAAGATGTGAACGGTAAATTTTAATTACAACATTTTTTTTCAACAAAAATAAAAACAAATTTTAAATAAATTAGTTTAATTTTGACCCGTGTTATTGTTTTTTAAAATTTTTGATAATTTTTAATAAATGGTGCATCTTAAAGCTTTCGCTGGATACCTAACGCCTGCTGTTATTTCGGAAATTATTTAGTAAATTTTTTTAGAGTGTAAAATCAGGGAAAACCAAGAAACTTCTAGCTTCCGTTGGCGTCCGTCTCTTCTACGAGATGTAAAAAAATGTTAAAAAGCAAAATGGTTCATCTCAAAGAGGTGAACAAATTTTCTTGAGCAAATTTTTTTGATAAAACGCATATTTTTTGTTCTAATCGTGAAAAATGATATCAAAAAAATAATCAAATTTTGTGGTCAAACTATGCAAGATACGAAAAATACTTGACGTTGGGATTACAAAGGAGAATTTTTTAGCAAAAACAAACCAATAAAAATTAACAATATTGGTGCTTTGTTGTCGTTTTATAAAAAACTTTGGTTAGCTTCCATAAAAGGCGGTTTTCAGGGACTTTGTGGAATGTATCACGCCTACTATTACTTCAGGGATTGATGAAGTGACTTCTACAGGATATACGATAAGAAAACATTCACAAGCTTTAGGCTTTTTTGACGATTTCCTGATTATTGAAAAATTGTTTATCGAGGTTAATTGTTTATCGAGATTAGAAACTTCGATGCTGTTTGTTCATTTTTTGCAATTTGTCACTTATTTCCAGTATGATTACTCAAGAGATTTGTTTGGCATACAATATCAGGCAAAAATTAAAAACTGTAGGTTTTTTTAATTACCTACTGCTTACTGAAATTTGTTTATCATTAGAAGTGGGTTTCAGTGGTTTTGCGGAATTAATAACTACCACTATTCTCTGCGAGGTTACGAATGATAATTTTTGCGTTAAAAACCCACCACCAAAATTACAAAATTTGATGCCCTTTAAAAAAATTCTTAGGTCATTTTCAGTGTGGGAAGGGTATGGTTTTCGAAATTTTCCAAGGTTTTTGCCCCTAACGTTATTCGAAGGATTATCGAAGAAATTTTTTCAGGATATTTGATCAGGGACAATTTATCAACTTTAACCTTTTGATAAAAAAATTAAAATTAAAACCTTTCAATAAAATTCTGTAGGCTGAAAAATCGCTAAAATATTACAAACTACGGTACCCTGTAATTGATCTTTATTTTTTCATGTTTTTTACTCAGAAATTTGCATACAATACAACTGTGCTGACATCAGATTTGATGAAATTTCAATCTGAAACCCATTTAGTCATAAAATGATTTTCTCAAGGTGAAATAATCTTAACAATACACAAAATGCTGACAATAAAATTGAAGAAAAAAAATTACTGTACGAAACTTATTGTTTTATTATATGGGTACGGAAAAGAATGAAACATTTAAAAACTCCGAGGTGAAATTCACCATGTATGTTATTGTAAAAGTGACTTTTACGAGTAATAATTTCTTAATTTCCACAATTTATGTTCTATATGCCTGTTTTGTGATTTAGAAGTGAACGAAACTGTATAAATTTTGATTTTTCATAAATTTTATTGAAAAAACCATCATATGAAGAAATAGGATTCGGAATAAAATGTTATCAAATCTGATGTAAGCACAGTTTTATTGCATGCAAATGTCGTAAATTTGGCTCCTCTACAGTTTCAAAATCTGCCTTATCAAAAGTAACTCGTTCATCGTAAACTTAGCCCATCTTCGGGCGTTGAAACAAATATTGTCTTCAACATATCAATAACCTGAATAATTAGATTTTATTGCAGTAATTTCGATTTCAAGAATCAGCATTGTTAAATGTTAATTATCAAATTAAGGATAATATTTCCATTGGTATTTATAACTAGTTTTGGAAGAAAACTGAAGGGAAAATTTAGACAAAAAATGCAGGTTAAAAGTGTTTATATAACAAAAGTTATTCAAAGATGAATGTTATTCCTGTTGAGAACAATATTTCTTAGAAAAGTAACGATTGGATAACCTCTTGATAAAATTTTTTGAATAAGAATGTAACGAAGATATTTGTAGAGAATATATCAAAGAATAAAATAAGCCCTACAATATTGATCGATATTATCGATATTACGGAATATGGAAATTTTCTTGTAGGATCCACCACTGATGTCCTAAGTTTATTATCATCCAATCACCAGATTAATAGCATGAGGATATTACTGCATCACTTAAAAATCGATGTTTTTTCCTAATAATGATCGAGTCTGAAAGTGTATTATCCCCATGCTATCGATCTAGCGATTAAATAATAACAAAACAAAAAAATGAAGAGAATCTAAATTTTTCACCTGCCGCAGATATTCAAACGCCCAGACATGGCAGTAGCGTATCAACGCTTTATCGCTCTTCGATACAAATCAACGCATTTGTACAGCAAAAATGCTACCCACCTTTCAAGGTGCCGACTGCCAATTGGGAGGTACATGAAATGGAGCACAGTCGATTTTGATTAAACTTTGTAAAATTGTAGTTCTCATAGTCTGGCTTAATAAAGTATAACTTTTTCACCGTAGCTTCGAATCATTTCAACAAACCTCGGCCAATATCGTAGATACGCAAGATCAGAAAAAGAAACGTTTCCTACAAAATCTACGGCGCTTTGAGAAGAAAATTCTAAGAAAGTCATAACCTTAAGACTCGTGTCATTTTTCAAGGTCATTTACAGTAAACTTCTTATCTGTTATTGATATTCAGCCAATAAGGACATGATATGAGCCGGAAATTTATATCCAGCAAAGTAAGGCCAGATGCCGTCAATATTCAACCAATGAAGGGAAGGCATGAGCAGGCTGTTGCCAATATTCAGCCAATGCCCAAAAAAGAAAAACCAAACGAACCAACTCGAACAAACGAGCCTGAACAAATTAAACGGAACGAATCAACCCAAAGAAGCTAACGCAAGCCAGCATGCCCAAACGAGTCAACACAAATGAATTAACCCGAAGTGAACAACTATCAAACCACGCATTAATTCCTTTAGGTTGGCTCGTTATGCTTGGTTTGTTTGGATTTGTTTGCTTGAGCTGGTTTCTTGGGGGTGGCTCGTTCGGGTGGTTTGTTTGGTTTGATTCTTTAGGGTCAGTTTGTTGGCAAATAATATAACCATATCTTACCTCCATTGACTGAATATTGGAAACATCCTGTTTTCCTTTGCTAAATATTGAATTTCTGCTCATACCCTGTCCTTATTGGCTGAATATCAACAAAAATGAGGAGTTTACAATGAATGAACTCAAAAAAAGGACCTGAGTCGTGAGGTTATGACTTCTTCAGAGTTTCCTCCTTTGAGCGCAATAACTTTTGCGGAGAACATTTCTTTGCCTGATCTTCTGTTTTCAAGATATAGTGGCCTAGGTGACTTTTCCAAACGGGACGATGAAAACTACAATTTTACAAAGTTTGATCGAAATTTACTGGGGATCATTACGTGTACATTTTGTGCCTAGTCCTGTACTATGATTCTATCTCGAATCAAAGCCTGTTTGAACTTGCTTCCAACAGACCCTCATTCTGATGATCCGGATGATTTCTCGTATTTGATACTAAGTCACTTTCTGTTAGGTGTCCCTTCACGAATTAAACTTCATTTCACGGGATTTCTTTGGTTATCAGCGACTTTGAGGAAGTTCAAAAAATTTCGTAGGACGTGCGATGATTTGAAAGATTTTTGAAGAATTTCATAAGCTGTAACGGATTTTATATGATCTCCACGTATTGTAATGAGCTGAGGGCCTATAGAAAGTGTCAAGGGATTTCTGAAAAAACTTTACAGATTTCAAAGACTTTAATAGATTTGAAAATATTTTGAATTGTACCAAGAGATTTCAAGAGATTCCAGAGGATTTTGAAGATTTCAATGAAATGTGAAGCAATTTCAAAGACATCACAAAATTTCCGTATGTTTCGCGTAAAGTTCATTTGTGCAGATTTATGAGTGGTCTGAAGTAATCAGTTACTTTTTATTTGTCTATTTTTCACTCCAATTCCTTAAATGCTTTTGTATAATTTATTTTAATGCTGTTTATTTGATAATGGTTTTCTATATAATGATTTTCCATAGTAAATTTCCTAATGTATTTTTTCATTGGGGTCCAATCTGTGAGAAAGAAGATATTTTGAGGCGCTTTCTAAAACAGGTATGATTTTTTTTTCATTCTGCAGGAATATCTTATTGGACGACGCACTTCGCAAGGAAAGAACTTACAAAACTAGTTCTCAATAAAGAAATAAAATTTCAGTATGGTACGTACTACCGTCAGAAATGGTCTTTTTGACCAATTGGCCAAACCTCAAATGCTAAGTGTGTGTTCAAGTTCAAGTTGAATAAAAAATATTTCCAAGGTTTTGTGTTCAAAGACTATGTTGTATAAATTTCAGACTCTTTCCACAATTTTGCTAGGTCATACCACCAGTTCAACGTGAGGTAAAACTCTCGACAAATACTTTTTCTCAAAAGGTAAAAAATTCCTTTATTAGAGGCAATTTGACGTAGTATTTAGTAGGCTTTCCAACGGTCTTTAACAAAAGTTTTTCGCTTCTTTCTTGAACAATTAATCACGTTCTAAATCCAGCAATGATTTTTAATAGAACTTGCGCGGGTCGTGCTGGCAATTTCCGTCAATAGTGAACTTTGTGAAAAATTTGTCTTTAAAACATTGGAAACGAGATTCGATCCGTGTAGATTTTTTTCTAGTTCAAGAGATTGATAATATTTTTTAACACTTTATATATTGATGATCCTGTCATCAATATTTATTTGTAATAGGGTAACCTTGATGATTGGCAGCTTGATTTTTCATCCCGTAATTCGTAAGAAAGCATCTTTCTTTGGGCGGCATACCTAATGATATTTCTATGACCAGACAAAGAATATTCATGAATGCATGCAAACAAAAATGCGACTAGATGTAAATTGTACTTACAGCAACATAAATTCGGAAATCTAAGTTCAGCAGTTATTCTGAAAGATATCTAAATTTATTTATTTATTTATTTTTTTCGAAAATGCAGAAAATTTCTAAAGTTCCGAGTTTGAAATGGAAAAATTTCATCTGTAGCCTTTGAAGCTTAAAAATTTGATAAAGAAAAGTCAACATTGAAAATATAGATGTTCTAATATAGTTGCTATAAGAAAATATTAAAAAATGATATTAATTTATTCTTTACATACCAATAGAATTTAGGATAACATTCAGGGTTAAGGCAAGAGTATAGAGCGTTATTATTCGTTTAAAATCTGGGAAAAACTGATTAACGCAGAGCTTTAACAGCAGCCTCTCTCATCAATATCATGATGTTTTGTGTACATACAATATTCTGTGATATTTGTGTTTTTTTGCCTTTCCTGGGCATAAATCGCGTATCTGGATTATTTCAGGGCTTGGTGAGATGACAAATTTTCCTTAGTATTTCCATACCAATTTAGCAAAAGTAAACTTCTCGTACGTGTATGAGTATTATCTTTCCTATAGAAACTCAGATAATTTAATTTTAAAGTAAACGTATTGTGACGTCTTGTTGAATTCACGGCATTGATTTACGTCACTCTCCTCTTGATATCTGGTTTATCATTGTATTTCTGTGTGATATGAGTAGTAGACTACACATTAATTTTCCAATTACATATTTATCAGGGCAATTACAGAAATAACCGTTGTGTCAGAAATCCAATTTTTTGAGAATCTACCAGAAAAAGCGAATTCTGTCAGGAACGTCGGTTTGAAATGAGAAAATTTAAACCTGAGCAATTATTTTCTTAGTGTAGCTTTAGTATCTCTTCAAAAATCAATTTGAATCATCAGTCAATACATTTTTCTCATTTTCAAATCATTTTAAAAATTGCTCAATTTTTTTATGCATGAGGTTTGATGCATTTCTCAAGTAAGATTCTTCATTCTCATCATTTTTTGTAACTATTCTGAATGAATCCTGTTTTGGTTATCAAAATACTTTTTATACCACCATACACGTTATATTATTATTTGTATTCTTTTTTCTTTATGATGAAATATTTCATATTATATACGTCTGATAAATGCAGACTCGAACCATTCTTTGAATCTAGAATACATCTTTCATTAAATCTCAATAATCCCCTGGAAATCGTTGCAACCCTTTAAAACCCCGTGAGTTTTGCTGGGAATTTTCCAAATCCCATAAATATACTTAAAATTCTGTGATCATTCCCTCAAAACCTTTGAATTCCGTACAAACCATACATAATCTCTTTCAAATGATCAACCACCCTGGAATTTTTCTAAAATTCTTGGAAAATGTAGCAATCCATTTACATTCTTTAAGATTTCGTGAAATCCTTTGATATTCTTGAAATCGCTTAAATACTTCAAAATTGTAAATCGATTAAAATCGTTAAATTGACTTCTGTAAAATCTTTTGAAATCTTATGGAATCCTCTAAAATCCGTGGATCTACATGGGAATCTTTTGAAATCTCTTGAATTGCTTTGTAGTCTGCGGAACTCAATTCAGTCGTACGCAAATATTAAAAATTCCAGTTTTTGTGATAAAATATGTTATATGGTATCTTTTGTTCACTTGCGATGGCATCTGATTAAAAAGTTTAATAAAGCTGATTAACTAATTTCGTGATATTTTTTTCTTGAGCATTTGTTAAGTGAATACTGAGTCTTTATTTGAATACGAAAATGTTCCTTTATAATTGCAAAATGATGAAATTGAACGTTGAGGAATCTTCTCTAATATCTATGCAGTGTTACAACTTTTTGGAGTCAATTCAACTCGATTTCATTAAAATCTAAAATAGGTATGTAATTGAGAAATTTTCACTATTGCTTTTGATGCTTGTGATCATTGTAAGTATGTCCCAGACGTTATTGTTCCGCGCAGTCACTTTTCATAGTAGTGTCGCTGGAGACCTTGCGACCGCGGTATGAATCAGTAGTAGTGTTATGTTATGTGTATGTAAGTGATCCAGAAACAGTGTATAATACTTTTGACTTTAGGATTATTATACGGTGAAGTGTATTTTCCATTCGATCGTCTACTAGTGTTATGCGAAGTGACGAGACGGATGACGTATACCTCCAGTTGCGTTGGCATTGATCTTTTCGAGAAAGATCGCGGTTGCAGCTTCAGCAGCCTACATCAAGGCTAAGTTTTCAATATTATCTAAATATTTTCATGTGCATCAAACGCGACGTATGTGAGTTGACCCGTGGGTCGAAGCTTGGATCATAGCTAAATTGAATTTAATTAAATTATAACGAATGTAAATTAGTAGAATCTGGATTACACCTTTTTTGATATTGGTCGATTTTCACTTTTGAAAACTTGCATTTTATTCCATTAACTTTGCATAGACAATACGTTGTTCCCTCGCTGCCTTACGCCAGCCCTCATGAATTCATCACCAATAAAGTAGCCTCCCTTATATTAGATAATTATAACAGGAACATTATTTTCAGCCTATAATAAATTTTCTCCTTCAAATATTTTCACAAGGGATCAAAAAGATGTTTTTTTCTATACATGTGCTTACAATAAAAGTGTAGCATCGAAAAAAGATTCAAGCCTCTAGGACCATCGCACATTGAATCTTAAATGTAATTATCAGCTAGTGTATCGTTTTGATCCTAATTTGGATCAAAAACAATTTAGCATTAGTTTTAGATTTTCTCAAATAAAAAAATTGTGTCCAGTAATGTCGTTTACATCTACTACTCTAAAATTATTTCTGATCGTATTCTTGGAGCCTATGGGAGATTCCTTGCATTCTTGTGGGGTCAGATTTCCAACTAAGCCGCTCTCCATGTTTATTTTCGCCCGTCTTATAGAGTCATGTGTTATTGTATACATTCCACGAAAAACTGAATTATTTTCCAATATTGCAAAGACTTCACCAGCGGATGTTGCTAAAACAATTTGTTCTCTGGTTGGCATGGGCCCAAAGCTAGAACACCCTACTTTCACTTTAATTGGTTTATTAGCCGGAAAAGTGTATCTTCGAATTTGGAATAGCCGGTGCGGATTAGTATGGGGAATGAGCCGAATGAATCTAATGTTTGCAGGTTCATATCCAAGTACAAGATAAGAAAGACGTCTTGCAGGAAGAGGCTTGGACCTGGTGCGAAGAGAAGACTCGGCAGGAGCACAAGGCCTGAGCAAAGAATGAAGTCTGGCAGGGGGAGACATAGCACGAAGTGAAAGCTCAGTAGAAGGAAGAGTCCGGTCAGGAGAATGATGTCTTTCAGAAGAATAGAAAGGTGTGCAACGAGGAATAACAGGAATTGAGTCGCTATTAGGTGAAAACTCGAACTGTGAATTTAACTCTGCAACAAGAAACACAGGATTGAATTTTTGTTATAGTAGACAATCTTATGTTTAAATAGCATTAAAACCCTTGTGGCAGGATTTTGAGGCAATTTTAAAGGTATTGGGGGATGTCTATTCATGGAAACTTTTAACAAGAATCTATCAAACTACCTCTTTTGTTCTAAAATTGGATGAAAACGCTACAGAAAGCGGACAGCTACAGTTATACATTGCAACAACATCATACACAGTCGCTATTGGGTACCTGTATAAGTACGCGGGTCAAGCTAATTGAAACCCGATCGCGACCTCTCGAAGTGGTATAGAACAGCGCGAAATTTAATTTAAAATTTGTCTGAGTTTTGACGCCGCACCCTGTATACATTCTGAAATACACTAAAAAAAATTCGTCATTCAAAACCACAGCGTTTTTAAAATTAATTGAAGTACAAACTTCGTATATTCCATAGTTGGGAGTTTAATGCCTTTGCATATGCACAGTTGGCCCACTACCTATCGAATCGCACAGATGGGCTCGTAGAAAGTGGCTCCGTGCATACTTGTTCGGTGTTTGATTCATACCAAGGCGGACATCGGACAAATTTCTGCTACTACTCAAGTCAAAGTACTTTCTGGTTTTGAAATTTGTACAAATTCTGTATCAGTAGGCACACTTGATGACAAACTCAAATGAAATTTGATAGAAAATAGCAATCAGGATAGAACGTAGGTCAAATCGCACAAAGTTTGATTTCTCATATCTTCGAAAACTTGACATAAAATTTTAGATATATTATATTATCATATTCACAACAGAATTAGGAATAATTGCCAAGGATAGGATTAGAGTAGAAACAGTCCTTACTTCTTACAATTATAGGTATAACAGAATAATGTTTCATTGAAGAATTCAATTAATAATGAAATCAATGAATATTATAATTCTTAATGGAATTATGTAATACCTACATCTTATAGTCTTTCTCTCATAGATGATAGGCATTAGCCTTATCCTTCTAAGATATTTATATTTCATTAGTTAGTCTCAAGGAAAATCATCTCTGCGAAGTACTGTGTGTATACTCACTATGGGTAAGACTAGTCCATTTAAGTCCCTTAGCACTGCGGTTAAAAGCTATTGTAATATACCTTTTTATTTTAAAACTTTACTGGGTACAGGCCTGTGCAAATTTTTCTTCGACTAAGGTGGCCTAAGAATCACTGTATGAATTGAATCACAACCAGTGATAGCCTGCGGTTACATTCAACTTAACGGGGAGAACTCGCAGTAGCCAAAAGGTTTGGTTAGGGGAGAGGAAAACTGCAGGAAACCACATCCGGATTTTAGTTGGTTTTTGGGCAGTCAAGTTTGGAGGTACACATGTAACACTACCCATCGAATGCACAGAATCATCCTCGGACTCAAACATCCCGCTCGACATTAGTTAAAACGTAGCAGCTACACAAACCGTTCATACGAGGCAGACAGTACCCACTTGAGTGCTATCCGCGCTCGAAATGCCTTGACATCTGGACTTTTCTCGAGCCGAGATTGATCTTGAAGATAATATCTTCGATTTGAGCAGTTAGCCTTCGCCGCTATCAACGAAATTTGCTTCCAAATAGGTGGAGAAGAAGCGGATACTTTTAATATCTTTCAAGCTTATGTTTTGTCAAACCGGAACATTTATTTTCAGAAAATCATTGAGGCCGCTAAAATTTTAACTATTATATTTCGTTATAACAGAATATAACAGTAGTGTTTCAATCAGATTAAAAAAAAGTTTTTCCCACATGAACTTTTTTCACATGGACTAGAATTTTCACGGCCGAGCGTGAGTTTGAAAAAAACGAGTCGAAGACTTTGCTGCCTCGATAGACACAATATTTTATGCAATAAAAGTATGGTTTCTGAGCTTTCACATGATATCATGTCTCAGGTTTGTGGATGGTTGGAATAGACAAATACCGCGCAGAACAATACACTTTGGTCGAAGTAACAAAAGCGCATGCGGCTGCATTTCTCGCCGTCAATTCACGCATCACAAATACATAGTCGAAGAAATCGTGTATAATTTTGACTTGCTTAATACAAAAAATGTACGAAACTGATGAAAATTATATATATTTCCGACACTGTGAATTTTTTCCATTATTGCAGATGTGAATATTTAAATGATTCGAGGGTTTAAGCTGGACACTCTTAACTATAATGTGACTTCAGTTATCAAACTGAAGGACACCCCATTTTTTATGCGATTTTGAATTAGATATACGTTTATTAAACTAAGAGAATTTTGAATATACAAAGTGTTTTTCAAGTTTATTGTTGTATTTTTTATTTTTAACAGTTTATCTTTTCTAACACGATGCGTGAAATACTTGAAACTGTTATTTGTCAGTGATTTTTGTCGAGCACCACGAGGCAGCCGGTATGTTAAGAGTATGACTACCTTAGCGATTATTTTTAGATTGTTGTCGCCAGCAAACGTCCTAACAAGCATCGCGATGAATCAGTCATGATTTCGTAAAATCAGAATATCGTCTAATTGCTTGTAATCGACACATTATTAAAAAAGTGTGCAATAAGAGTGTGAATTAAGTAAAGAGATGTTATATCTTCCATGAACTGACACAAAACATTTTTCAATTAGGCTATTTAATAAAAAATCAATTGAAAACAAGTGGAGAAAACTTTAATGAATATGCTTCATTCAATTTATTTGCTGGAGATTTCAAATAGATTCTACGTATTTTAGTGAATTTTTACGATTTGCAAAGATTCGACGGAATTTTGAGGGATTTTAACGAATTTCTACACAACTCCTGTAAAAAATTGTACTTTATTTTAAGAATTTTCTATGGATTTAACCAAATCTAAGGGATATCAAAGAATTTCGTACGATTTCCAATGACCTCGAAAATTTTCAAAGAATTTCAAAAGTCGTGAGGTTGTAAGGAGGATTTTAAATATTTCAATTAAATTCAGGTCAATTTTAAATATTTTGAGGATATTTTCAGATAACCTTAATTTCTTCAATGCTTTTGTATAATTCATTTTAATGAAGATTATTAGGGTGTATCGAAAAAATTTATATTTTGCTTTCATTCTTGGGTAGGGCTAAAAAGTTCCTGGTAGATGCCAAAATAATTCCGCAAAGAAATTAGTCGTAGAAAAAACGTTTACAGTTCGAGCAAGGTCGTTATATGTCAAAATCGGGAATAATATCAATTTTTTTATTACCAAAAGCTCAAAAATGTTGATTTTTGAACCGGACGGCCCGTAAATGTTATGTATGTCTAATATTTCTTGAATTTTACGATTATCTGTTACTTTAACACGACTGCGCGAACACAGGGTATTTTTGCATTGGGTCTATATAGTGAGTAGGAATGTATGCGGGTACAATATGAATTTTTTATTGCTCATCCGGATTAGTAAAAAGTATATTTTTGCGCTTGTAGTAAGTAAAATCATCTCATATTTCATGAATTTTACGATTATCTGTCACTTTAACATAAACGCGAGAACAGAGGACATTTTTCTATTTGGTCTATTCTTAGCAGGTATATATTTGCATACCATATGCATTTCTTA
Organism: Andricus grossulariae; assembly: GCA_011634705.1. Classification (NCBI taxonomy): domain Eukaryota; kingdom Metazoa; phylum Arthropoda; class Insecta; order Hymenoptera; family Cynipidae; genus Andricus; species Andricus grossulariae. Next base: position 12,140 of record JAABKJ010001479.1, read on the forward strand.
CCGTCTATTTGGGTCAGAAATAACCATTTTTGAGCTTTTTATAGTTAAAAATGTATAATATTTCGCAAATATTATGATTAGGTGTTACTTTACATGAACGCACGAAGACTGGACACTTTAACATTCGGTCCATACTAACAACGTATATACGTGGAACCATCATTCATTTTTTACGGCTTACCATCTCTGGTTAGTACTTTTGAGCGCTTCCCAAAAAGGAAAGCAAAATATTTAATTTCTTCGATACGCCCTACTGATTATCCTATGCTGGTTTTATACATTATGATTTTCTATCATGAATTTTTTATAATATTTTTTCGTAAGGGTCCAATATGTAGAAGAGGAATGATTTAAACGCGCTTGCTTATGTAGTTATGATTCTTTCTTTATTATGCAGATATATGTTCATTAATTACTACTTTCGTTACGTATTACTATATTAGGGTTACCTTCGTGATTTGCAGTTTCACTACTCATCCCAAAATTCGTAAGAAAGTCCCTTTCCTTGACCGGCATACATAATGATGTTTCTGTAAAAAGACAAAAATGATTTATGAATTTGAAATGTTGAAAATGTATTGAAAATCAGTTCAAGCGTAATTCAATTATTGCTTTTCATTTCGTATAAGTCACTTGCAGCCTATCAATGATTCGCGGTAGTAAATCACCGTCCAGCAAAATAAAATGCAACTACATTTTTAAGATGTAAATTGTACTTAAACATCAATGTGAATCGCGAAATTTATTTTTAAAGAGTATTTCAAAAATATATCTAAATTTCTTTATTCTAATTATGTAGAAACTTTTAATAAGGGGTAGTTTATTAAAAAACGCGATTGCGTAACATACTCAACTTTATTTACACAATGCCAGCAAGGTATTTTAAAACTTATAAATCAGTATCGTCACCTAAACCAATATAACTCATTTATACTTGACCTATATGGCCTTAATTCAAAATCACAATCAAAATTTAAAATCGTTATTTAAAGGAAAAAGTGAGGCGGAATTCACAAGGTTTTTATGTTGAAATAAAATGTAGATACCCTGCAATTTAGGCTTCACAATTTAAAAAGTTGGCAAAGAAAGCTCGAAATCAAATCTTTTGAGGTGAAACATTTTCATTAAAGAACCAAACAATTCTAATGAAGGTAAGTAAGTTCAAAAAATCATTTGACTTATTCGACTTGAGTAGCAAAAAAATTTTATCAATAATAATTAATCTCTATTATCATAGAGTGTACACAGTATTTTAAATTCATTAACGTGTAACAAATGTTCCAATATACTTGCTATACTAAATTTGAAAAAATTATAATAATTTACACTTTACATACCAATAGAATTGAGGATAATGTTCAGGCTGAAGATGAGAGTATAAGGGGCCCTCATTTTTGCAAAATAAAGAAAAGACTGATCAACGCAGGATTTTGGGATAAGTGTAACTAATGAATATTCTGATGTTTTCTGTATATATTGTGTTTTCCCTTTCCCAGGCATAAATCGCGTATATGGATAATTTCGAGGCTTAATCAGATGACAAATTTAAATCAGTATCACCTTATCAACTCAGTAATAGTTAAATTCTGGCACTTGTATAATTATTTTACCTTCAGAAACTCAGATAATTTGTGTTCAAAGTAAACGTATTGTGACGTGTTATTCAATTAATGTAAATTGAGTTACGTAACTTTCCGATTTTTATCTTGTTGACCCCGTTTTGCTTGGTGCTATTAGTAATTAAAATAATAATGATTGTACCTTAACATGCGCACTGCGCATGTATTCTCATGCATGTACACAAAAAAAAAGATAATAGATCTTTGATTTCCTAAAATATATACAATAATGAGAATTATTATATAAAATTTCAAAAGGCGATTCAAAGAAATTCAAGGCATAGAAGAAATCTTCGAATTTCCCTAAAATAAATACTAATTCTATTATTTTTCAAAATGTTAATTTCATATAAACAAAAACTAAGAATAATCAATAGTTTTCAATATTGCTCAAGTTTGTTGCATGATCTGTCGATGCATCATTTTTTATAAAATGTTATTTAACAAGGGTCTGTCCATTAATCACATAACGTTTTTTCGGAGATACTGGGCGTGGGCCCGGATCTTCGGAATCCCTACGTAATTTTCCTCTTTCTAATTATTTTTGGTAAATATGCTAGTTGAAGCCTGTTTTGACTGTGAAAATTACTTTTTACACTATTATGCACAGCATATCATTTTTTTCTATTTTGTGATGTAATATTTCATAACAAATACGTATAAAATATACAGACTCAAACCATTCTTGAAATTTAGGATAACCCTTTCACGATATCTCATTGAATCCTAGAAAACCTTCGCGATACTTCAAAATCACGTTGATTTTTCTGAAAATTTTGTAAATCTCTTAAAAATGCTCTAACGTATGCAAATATTCCTTATAAACCTCTGATTTCCATTGATACCGTACAAACTCTCTTTAAATCTCTTCCAAACGATTGAGTTTCTTGAGAGAGCCTGCAACTTCTTTACAGATGGCAGAATTTCCTTAAAATTATTTACATTCCGTCAAATCTTCTGAAATCCTTGAAATTTTCAAAATCGTATTAGAATCCATGAAAATCCTTCAGAATCACTCAATATTAAACAAAAACCTTGAAATTTCGTTAAATCTTTAAATTGTACAGATTGACTTGAAATTCAAATCAATGTCTTAACAACTTTTGAAATCTATGCAAATCTATATGTATATGTATATTCAGTGAATTAGAGTATTTTCTCACTGTAAATTTTCTTCTACCGCTTTTCAAATAATGTAGTTATTCTTTAGGAATAGAATTAATTCGGTCATACTGTCATATAAAAGGCAATGAATTCAGATGTTGAAGAATCAAAATTTATTTTTCATGTTTAACTGACATTTTTCTTTTGCACAATTTTCACAATTAAAATTACAAATTATTACCGAAATTTGAAGCAGCATAATAACATTTTCAGAAAAAATATTTAAATTATGAAATTAATAACTTAGTTAGAAAAATCAGAGATTTAGGACACTCATAAAATTATTTAAAAAACAGATTATCCAACATTGTAAACGACATTTCAATTTTAACTCTTTTTAACACCCAAAAACTTAGTCTGAGTGAATTGAAATATGACAAGAGAAAAAAATGTACAGAAAAGTTTGATCAACTGAGAAAAGAAATTTAGAATTACAGAAGATTTTTACAAAATTTAGATTGCGAAAATGGTTTCAAAATTTATCTAATACAGAAATCCTATATGAAATTGCTGAAACTTTTGCTTAAGGCAACAAACATTGTATTCCTTGTAAGGTAAACAATGAAAAAATTTAATAAAAATATAGAAAACGATGTGGTGAAATTAAATATCAGGAAAACTACAACTCAATTAATTTCAAACCATAATTTTTTCAATGAATTTGATAACAAAAATAAAATTCTTGAAACTATTCAAAATTTTCAAAACAAACACAAAGACTTGATTTCATTAAAAGCTGATAAGGGGAATATAACTTTAGCTGTGAATCGCATGGATTATATCAAAACTGTGAAAAATTTATTAAAAACTGACATTCCTCATGAAAATATTAAAACTAGTTTGATTTCAACTCTTGAACAAAAATGCAATGATATTGCTTTCAGATGAGA
>JAABKJ010001479.1:15912-27669 GCA_011634705.1 Andricus grossulariae
ATTCCTCATGAAAATATTAAAACTAGTTTGATTTCAACTCTTGAACAAAAATGCAATGATATTGCTTTCAGATGAGAAAATAAAAGATTGATAAATGGAAGCATGTCATATAGATAAAAATCACATAATAGTGTGGTTTCTAAAGCATATGTTCTTCCAAATGTTCATAAACCTGATTTAAAATGGCGTATGACAGCATTCTATGGGAACTTGCATAAGATTGCATTGGAGAAAAATTAAATATCAGTAAAAACTCACAAACATCACGAAAAAAGAATTTCTAATTGCTACTAGAACCGTGTTAAATAATACGATATTTTCTCTTAACAATAAATTTGACAAACAAATTTCAGGTTCTCTAATGGGCTCTCCTTTATGTCCTATTGAAGCAAATTTAGTAATGGAGGATCTTGAAAAAAGGGCCTTTGATCTTTTAAGTTTTACTCCTATTCTTTATAAAAGATACGTGGATGATATCCTGGCTATTATTCCATCTGACAAAATAAATAAATCCATAAATATTTTCAACAATTCAGAAGATTCAGTAAAATTTACTATAGAAAAAGAAAGAAATAATTCAATAACATATCTTGATTTATTAATCATTAAAACCACGGAAGGAAACTTAATCAAAAATTGGTATACAAAATTTCATGGTCAGGACGCTATTTAAATTATAATCCTCATCACTCATTTGCTCAAAAAGTAGGTTTAATTAAAGGAATGGTTGACAAATGTGTGAAATTAAGCGATATTGAATTTCAAGAAGAAAATTTGAATAATTTTAAAAAAACCTTAGTACAAAATGATTACTTACTGTGAATAATAACTAACATAATTGAATAAAGAATATTTGAAATATATAATGGTTCCTAAAAAAATGAAAAATGGAATGAAATCTAAAAAACAAAAGACCTTAAAGGTTCTACACCATATATTGAAAATCTCTCAGAACATCTTAGATCCTTCTTGAAAAAATACAACATCAATGTTTATTTTACAAACAACCACACACTAAATAATTTTTCTTTCGTTAGAAATAAAGATAAAGATAACAAAGAAAATTTATCTAGATTCGTATATCTGATCAATTGTTAATGCTGCAACAAAATTTATATTGGAGGAACTGGCAGGGGATTAAAGATTTACATATACGAACATAAAAGAGATTGTGAACTGGGAAATAAAAATACTGGTTTATCACAACCTGCATCGCAATTAAATCATTATTTTGATTTCAAACTAGATAATATCCAAATTTTAGCAGAAGAAAACAATACTGATAAAAGAAAAATTATTGAGTCAATCTTCATTAATAAATATATTGAATTCTACATTAATTTAAAAACAGAAATATTGAGTATTAACAAAATTAAACCAAGGTATTATATGAATAAAAAAAGAAGAAATGAAAAGCTTCTCTTTAAATTTTCGCGCACTCTTTATTTGGGATGCTAATTCAATATCAGCCTTCCTAATTACTGAATGAAAACTAGCCTGACCTTAATATATTGATGATATATGATTGTCCGTACGAAACCCAATACTTCACTTAGTCCAAAATGAAGTTATTACTTAATATTGAAGCCTTTTTAAATTTTTCAGGTTTCAATTTCAATCTTGACGAATACTGAAACCGTAATGTGGATAAACTAAGAAGATTGTGCTCCAAAATGACAATAATATAAACAACAGAATTGAAATGTTTTAAGGATTTATCAACATCACTACAGGTGAATAAACGAAAAGTGTTTTGAAACAAACTTCTTAACTACCTATCAAAAAAAATGTATATCAAATTAGAATTTACAAATATATTAATTTTTGACTTAGGTGATAATTACCTTCGAGAAAGGCCTGCAATTAAGTCGAAACGTACGTCGGGTAAACATGACAAATAAATTTTGATTCTATAACATCTGAATCCATTGCCTTTCATATAACCGTATGACCAAATCAATTTCATTCATGAAGAATAACTACCTCATCTATGCAAATCTTTCAAAATTTGGTAAAATCTGTTAAAATTTTTATGAAAATCCTACAAAACGGCACTAAAAAACCCACATACGATATGATTGAGGAAAAATCTAAAATGATTTTATAATTGAGAAATTTCTACTATTCCTAATAAGGTTTTTGTAAAATTTTTTAATTTCTGTGGCTTGATACAGTGTAACGCAAGGTATGAAGCGGTAGTGGCATTGTTGCGGATATTGATTATCGGTTCAAGTTCCCACATGTGAATTCTAAAGTCCGAATGCTTACTCTGACACAAAGTGTTCTCATCTCAAGTTAGTGATTTTTGAACAGTACCTTACGCTTTTGCCTTTCCGGATTATCGTGTAGTAATAGATGATCCAGAAACCGTGTGTAGTCTTTTTCGATTCTAAGTTATTGTAAAGTAAAATGACCTTTAAGACTCGATCGTCTTCTGACCTTGAAGAAAGTGACGAGTCAGATGACGTACCTCCAGATGCGTCGGAATGGACCTTTTCAAAAAGGATCGTGGTCGCAGCTTGCGGAGCCTGCATCTTGGCTAGGTAAAAAAAAAATATAAATATTTGTCAAGTATATAAAAAGTAACGTGGGTGGCTTGACTGCGGGTCGGAACTAGGATCATCGTTTAATTGGATTACGTTAGATTTTGATTAAAGTAATTTAGTAGAATCTTATCTGGACGGTTTATGATGTCGGTTGTGTTTCACTTTTGGAAAAATTAGCATTTTATTCGACTGAGTTGACAATACGTTGTTTCTTTGCTGTCATACATTGACTCTTCAATGTAATTATCAGTTGCTTTTAAATTTTGATCTTGCTTTGGATCACAAACGATATTATATTTTAGTTTGACTAGTTTCTTAAATAAATTAATTGTGTGGTGTAATGTTGTTTACATTTACTATTCTAAAATTCTTCGAGATTGTGTGACGGGTGCCTATGGGAGATTCCTCACATTCTTCGCGGGTCATGTCTTCAACAGCCCCGCTGTCCATGTTTATTTTCACTCTTCTCGTATATTCATTTCTTACTGCATATATTCCACGAAAAACTGAATTAGATTCCCATATTGCAAAAACATCACCAGTGGATGTTGTTAAAACATTTCGTTCATTGGTTGGCATGGGCCCGTAGCCACGACTTCTTAACTGCACTCGAATATGTTTATCGTCAGGAAAGGTATATCGTCGAATTTCGAATAGACGCTGCGGATTCTTGTGAGGAATGAGCCTAATGAATCTAATGTTTTTAAGTTCATATCCAAGTACGTGAGAAAAACGTCGTCTTGGAGGTGGAGACCTGGACCTGATGCGATAAGAAGGCTCGGCAGGCGAAAGAGTCCTTTTAGGAGAATGCTGTCTTTGAGGAGAATAAGAAGGACTGCTACGAGAAACACTAGGAATAGGGTTGGCATTCGGTGGACACTTGAATTGTGGACCCAACTCTGTAACAAGAAATAGAAGATAAAATTTTTGTGTTAGTAGACAACCGTGTATCAGGAACTCATTTCGACAGTATGGTGAGGCAACTTTTAAAGCATCGACGCATGTCTGCTCTGGAGAACTTCTGACAAGGAACTCCGAAGCTTCTGTCTGTCCTAAAATCATATAAAAAATGTTTAGGACTGTGACAGGTACATCAGGAGTTTCAACTGTCAATTGAACAGTAAGTAGTAAACATAGTTTCCAACAGTTTGCAATGCTTTTGTCAAAATATGTCATAAAAAAAGCTTGAGGTTAGATAACTTTTACTATTACATTATTGGAATTAATTTATGTTTATTCAAACGCAATATTATGTGTTTTTGGAAATGAAATTTTTGTGTAGTTCCAAAATAAGCTTATATGACTTCTGAAACTTTTAAATAGGCATTCATTTCGAACCAATCCGAACATAGTTTTCAATTCGTTTTACCACTGAAAAATCTCAAACTGTAATGTATTCTTTATTCTGCCTATGTTTGGATTTGAGGCATGTTTTTTTGTTTACTTTTTCCGAGTTTGAAAAGAAGAAACACCATGTCAACCTTGATTTGACTCAGAGTTGTCAAAACAAGTTAGCCGTCTTTATAAAAGTTTTCATACACTGCCCAATAAGTCCAAATATTTACGGCTGATAATGCTTTTTCCGTATAACTAGGAATATTATATGATAGCCTAAATATGATTCTAATTAATTAAACAAATAAAATAGACAGACTTTTATTTCATATTTTATTTGAAAGAACAGAATTTATAGAGTCATCTTTTCAATTCTCTAATTGAATCGAAACACCACTTTCAATATTTTTCAATCTTATGTTTCTGTCTAACCGAAACTTTTGTTTTCAAAAAATCAGACAGACCGTCAAAATCGTAAGTTATATGGTCTGCAATGACCAGAAACTTTTCAAATTTTAGTAGGGTTATAATTCCAATTGAAAGAAAAAAAAATGCCTAACATGAACTATGTAGAAGTATTTTTTGAAGTGTAAAAGTAGCTATTAATTGATATGAAAGATCTTCGAAGGTTTATCGATACGTAGGTCAATTGACGCGTCTAAAAAACAAAATGTAAGGAATTATTTATGATTTCAATTTGCTTGATAAACAAAATGTACCAAATAAATAAAAATTATATCTAATATTTCCGATTCTGCCTAATTTTTCCGTTATTGCAGATGTAAAGATTTTGAAGCTTTTGACGTAATTCAAGATATTCCCACGAATATAAACTAACTTGCAAAAATTTCTTCAGATTTAATAAAATTTTGCAGAATATCAATGGTGGTTTTAAAAAGATTTTATAATGTTTCAAGTGTTTCAAGGGCTCATCGGCTCAGTTTACGTTTAACGTGTTACTGTTGCAAAGGTAGATTTCAAAACTGTAGTAGTAATAATATTTTTTAATTTAAAGAAATTAATATTATATAATACTTATTGCATTATGGTATAAATATAAATTTTGAATGAACCATATATGTCTCGTAGTTTAGGACGAATTTGCGTTTTTTATAAGTAATCATACCTCAATCTATGCACTGTCTGCCTGGTTTCACGGAGAAAAATGGATGTTTTAATGTAGATATATTCAAAGAGTGAGAATTTACCGCCTAACATGTAGATATTTATGTCGAACATCTACTATCTTTTTGAGATGTTAGGCGTAAACATATTTTTATGTTAAACACAAACACATTCAGATGTTAAAATCGTCCGAGCGCATGCGCATCGCGCATTGGAATTCAAAGACTATATTTGACAGCTACATATTTTGTATATAACAATCATGGAATATTACAATTTTGGAACATTTCCAATGAATCAAAATTAGCTATCCTTGATCGAAATTGCATAACGACTTTTTTCTGTCTACACGGCAGAATAAGGTTCTTAAGTGTGAGGTTATATTGATTCGAACAGATTTGACAAAATGTTTGTAAGTTTAAAATACAATTTTAGTTCGAGCAACCTAAAATAGATAGAATTTTAATTGCTGATTACAGACCCATTGTTTTCAGCTCACGTATCCCGTTTTTATTTTATACTTTGAATTATAAATATTAAACATAACCTCAACTTGACTGAATGTGTCATCTGGTTGACATTTCATGTACCATACTTGTAATATTTTGGATATTTCAATTGAATATTTTGGATGTTAGAGAGTAATATCTCACTTTTTAATATCTACAGATACTAACTTTGAACATCCAGATAGCTATCATATAGTTGAACAGAAAATATTTTAAACCTGTTCTACTAGAGTTATGTCAAATTTAAAAATAAGCATTTATAAAAATATCAAGAAAATCGAGGAGAATATTCCCATTATTAATTGAAAATCGTTTTGGAAGAGAACTGAGGCCGAAATTTCGAAAAAAACGCAGGTTAAAAGTGACGATTTCAGAATAGTTATTCAAAGTTTTATGTTAATTTTTTTGCTTGGATGAAATATGCAGTTGTCATTCAAACCCCTAAAAGATTCTCTACAGATCGCTTTGTTACATTTTCAATAAATCAATCATAATGAAGGAAAATCTTGTATATAAAAATAACGATTGTATAATCTCTGAATAATGTTAAAAAAAACATTTAGAAGAGATTTGTAGAGAATCTGTTGAAAAATGAAATGATTACGCTATGAGGGTGAGAAATCACTTCAAAATAAAAACAAGAAATTCAAATAAATATGTTTTATTTAATTTATTTTTAGAGTTTCTCAAACGGCTTATAGTTATTTTAAAAACATTTTTACGGTTGCAAACGATTTCTAGGTATTTTCAGAAATATTACTGCTGAACCTTCTTTAGAATTCGTTACAGAAAATTGATTCACTATGTGGAAAATCCTGCAACATATATCCAAAATTTTTTGACGACGATAGAATGTTGAATTTTCGCATTTCTTGCAACAACGTTATAGATGTCAATATGAGGGCGGTATGGGCAAATAAGGCTTGAAACTCTTTTGTTTTAAAAATGAACATTGCGTCGCATCATTAAGTCATATATGGATAAACATTAGTGTGAACACATTGTTGGAGTACACACTGCTACCAAGGAATTGGATCAATCGATTCTGAAATTTTATTTTCACCTTTGGTCGAGTCTACTGAATTATCGGACAGTCTTAACTATAATGTGACTTAAGTGATCAAACTGAAGGAAATCCTATTAATATGCGATTTTGAATTAGATATACATTTACTAAACAAAGAGAATGTTCAATATACAACGTGTTTTTGAAGTTTATTTTTGTATTTGTTATTTTTGACTGTTTTTTTTTTGCGTATCGTGAAATATTTACAACTGTTATTCGTCTGTGATTTTTGTATATTCATATATAAATAGAGGCATGATTTCGTAAAACTATAATATCATCTGAAGAGTTATGATAGACACATTATTAAAAAAGTGTGCAACTGGAGTGAGAATTAAGTGATAAGATGTTATCCCTTTCATAAACTGACACGCAAGCTTTTTTATTCACGCTACTGAATAATAAATCGCGCCGAAACAAGTGCAGGAGCTGTCAAAATTTTTTTTATGATTTGCAATAATTTAAAAATTTTTGATGTATTTCAAAAGTTGTAAGGGATTTTATGGGATCCTTGAGTATTTGAGTTATGCTTAAATATTGCAAGAGGATTTCTGAACAATTTAACAGATTTTAAAGACTTAAATGGATTCAAAACTATTTCCAGCGGAAACAGTGGATTGCAAGAAATTATAGAGAATTTTGAAGATTTCAATTAAATTCAGGGAAATTTAAAAGATTTCAATGGAATATCCAGATGTATGTTAGGGAATAATAATAGATTTTTTATCACCGAAAGTTCAAAAATGTTTATTTCTGACCCGGATAATCCATAAAGAATGCGTATTGTATCCACATATATACCTGCTCAGCATAGACTCAATGGAAAATTGTCATGTGTTCGCGCCTTCATGTAAGATTGACAGATATTCGTCAAACTCATAAAATCGTGAATATTTTTAACTACTGAAAGCTCAAAAATAATAATTTTCAATCCGCATGAGCCGTGAAAAATGCATATCGTACCCACATATATACCTAATTAGTACAGACCCAATGAAAAAATGTCCTGTGTACGAGCGTTCATGTTAATGTGTCCAATCTGTAGGAGAGGAATGATTTAAAAGCGCTTTCTAAAGTAGTTATGATTCTTTTTTTATTATGCATATATATGTTATGGGACAGCTTGCTTCAAAAGGAAAGGTTCTATAAAAATGATGCTAATTAAAAAAATAAAATTCCAGTATGGTATAAACTACCATCAAAAACCGTCGGTACGATCAGTGCCAACATCTAAAATGTATATTCCGCAGTCTTTAAAGTCTTACCGTCAATTCAAGCCGATAAAACTTACAAAATCTTCACGGGTTTTCTAAATACGGATAAGTATCTCCAAGTGTCAATTGTCAAGTTTTAGTCGGCGATTTCATTTGCCGCCAATACCACTTAAAAGATATTCACTGGTCCCCAGATATGACATCAAATAATATATTCTCCTTAAAAGGTAAAAAATATTTCTATAACGGGTCATTTGTCGTGGAACTTAATGACCTATCCAGCGGTTTATGAAAACAGTTTTTTACTTCTTTCATGAAAGAGTAATCAAGTTTCGAAATCATCAGTGATTTTTATTAGTACTTGCGCGGTTCATACCTACAATTTTTGACAATAGTTTATCATGTGTGTAAAATATTTTCTAGTTCAAGGAATTATCAATAATTTCAAACTGTATATTAATTTATACTTCCGTTACATCTAATTATATTAGGGTTACCTTGGTGATTTGCAGTTTCACTGTTCATCCCAAAATTCTTAAGGAAGTCCCTTTCTTTGGGTGGCATACATGATGATATTTCTGTTAAAATACAAAAAAGAATTATGAATTTGAAATGTTAAAAATGTATTGAAAATCAGTCCAAGCGTAATTTGATTATTCTTTTTTATTTCGTATAAGTCAAATACAGCCTATCAATGATTCGCGCTAGTGAATCTTTGTCCAGCAAAATTAAATGCGACTTTATTTTCTGGAAGTAAATTTTTCTCAAACAACAACATGAATGATGAAATCTACCTTTGGTAAGTATTTCTAAAAGATATCCAAATGTTTTTATTCTAATTATTCATAAACATGTAATTGAGGTTAGTTTATTAAAAAAAGCGATTGTGTAACATATTTAACTTCATTTACCCAATGACGGAAAGGTATTTTAAAACTTATGAATCGGTAACTTCACCTCAACCCATATAACCGATTAACACTTGACGTATTTCGCCATACTTCAAAATCGCAATAAAAATTCAAACTGCTCGTATCAGGAAAAAAGTGAGGCGGAATTTACAAGACGTTTATGTTGAAAACAAATTTGTATCACCTGCAAGTTGCGGATTTTTTTGGTTTCATCACCATAAAAAATATTTTGTTCGTGAATGCAGAAAATTTCTAGTTATGTTTATGCTTTCAAATTTGAAAAGTTGGCAAAGAAAGGTGAAAATTGAATTCTCTGAGGTGAAATATTTTCATTAAGGAACAAACAAATACTGAATAGAATAAGTAAGTTCTGAAAATCGTTTGACTTGTTCAACTGAAGTACCAAAAAAATGTTATCAATGATAATAGAGAGACCGGAGACCGGGTGTTTTAAATGCTAGAGGCGTGAATGATCTTAAGGTAAGAGAATTACGAAAAACTATGCACGTAAGGAAACTATATATTCTATGTGTACCTCAGACGAAGAAAAGGGGTTGCAAAGTAGAAACATAGAAAATACTGTGTTGGAAGGCGGTTTTGAAATATGGTCAGGAGTTGATAGTGAATCACATGTTAGTCAAGGGGTCGGTTTGATTATGAATGAAAAAGTAATACAGCATCTCAAAGATCAAGAATATGTATCGCCCAGATCACTGTAGGTTAGAATAAAGGTAGAAATCAGAAGATTATTTATCATAGCGTGTCACGCACCAGTTGATCGTGATCCAAGATAAGTCAAGGATGCCTTCTGAGACACTTTAAATGATACAATAAGTACTTGCGATCATGGTGAAAGAATCATTCTGCTGGAGATATGAACGAATGGGTCGGAGTCCAACGTCAAGATGCTGATACAGTAAGGGATCCAGGTAAATGTCGGGATCCAAGAAAAAATTATAACGGGGAAAAGTTAGTAAGCTTATGCTTAGAAACGGGCCTATTTATTACAAGTACTTGGTTCAGACATAAAATGATCCACATTTACAACTGGCGTAAAGGAAATAGCCACAGTATAATTTACTTCATTATTGCGGATGAAAGACTAAGGGCCGATTTCACTAACTCTGATCACATACTTGATTGGCTGATCATGATTATTTTTCATTCGAGGCTTTAACCATGATTAAATTGTCATGCGTCTCAACCATGGACATTTTAACACTGATTAGCTGATCATATACCCTTTTCGTGGTCACTTTGATATTCTCTTGTAACGGCGATTCTGATTGACCGCTACGAAAAGAATGTTTAAGTTTCTTGCGCGCGCACTGCACAAGCTGACGACGTTTAACCAGCCATGTGACATGCAGGTAAGAAAAGTGAGGTTATTGGAACACAATTTACACTTCACGGACGTCTTGTCAAAGATATTTTGGCTTCATAGTTTCTTTCATGTACATATTGATAAGAAAAAGCATAGCTATGATAAAAATTGTTGTAAAAATTATGCACATTTGCTCTAGACATGCTGTAAATGCTGAAGTGCAAACTTTGATTTTGAGGTTCTGTTCTGCCAACCAGCGTAAATCACCGATTAACTCAGTTAACCGGCCCAGTTCAGGCGTTTAAGTTAAACTGCAATTTCACTCTTGTAACCAGCATTAAGGAGATAGTGCAACGCAAGTCTCTGATTGAATTACAATAATCGGGGCTTGAGAACTTAATCGAAGTTGACGAAATCGGCCCTCAGAGAACTAGTAAAAGGTGCAAGGGTCATGAGGGGCTCTGAATGCAATACTGGCAATTACCTTCTAGTCTCCAAAAGAAACTTAGGATGAGTATGAAGAAGGAAAAGAACCAAAGAAACGAAGAAAACGCGAATCAAGATTGAAAATGTACAAAAACCGGAAGTGCGAATAGCTTTTCAGAAGGAGAGTAACGAACGCATAGCTAGGCCAACTTGGGAAACACTCATAAGCAATAAAGATATGGAAGCCGCATGAACTATGCTACGGAATATAGTTGTTAAAAATGCGGCGGAAGTGTGTGGTACGGCAGTTGTAGGAAGAAAGTCTGGGGATGCATGGCGGAATGATGAAATTGAGGCAGCTCGAGAAGAAAAGAAAGCAGCGTACAAGAAAACATTCAACACCACAGGTCTCAGCGATGAGAAGAGAAATAGAGTAAAAAATTATTACAAACACAAAAATAGGAAAGTTAAACGACTAGTCAAGAAGGGTAAAGATGAAATCATAACAGAAAAAGAGCAGAAAATACAAAATGGCTTTGAAGAAAGCAAGAAACTAAGATTTAAAAAGATGAAGGGATGTCAAAATACAGAGTTCATCAGCATGAGAAACAGCATAGGTGAAATCCTATATGATACAGACGGGATAGTAGACGCTTTGAAAGACTCTTTTGAAGAATTGTTAGGAAATGAAGCTATTGGACAACAAAACTGCGACATAGAACAAAATGCATCAAAAAACCCAATTGAGAAAGTCTGTGTCAATGAAGTTAGAGATATAATTCAGAACTTAAAAAACGGTAAGGCTGCTGGTGTATACAGTATTAGCGCTGAAATGTCTGAATACGGTGGCGAGTACATATCTCACAGGCTGTGCGAATTGTCAAATTTATGTATCGAGATGGGGGAAATCCCAGACAAGTGGAGAAAAGCGAATTAAAGTGGATTTATGCCAGGAAGATCATGTACGGATCAAATATTTAGCTTAAGAAAGATCACAGAGAAAAGTTTGAAAGTAGGAAAGAAAAATTTCTGTGCATTTGTTGGCCTAGGAAATGCATTTGACAAGGTAGATAGAAGTAACCTTTGGGAAGTCCTCAAAGAGTACGGAGTCCATGGATGGCTCCCACAGGCAATGAAAATGATATATGCAGGTACCAAAGCGACTGTTAGGGTTAATGGGAAACTGAGTGACTGGTTCGTTATTATGCAAGGCGTTAAACAAGAATGGGTTGTGTCCTCATGACTATTTATCATATTTATAGCAGATGTCAAGGTTGTTATAGCAGAATGAATCGATGACT
>JAABKJ010001480.1:0-30510 GCA_011634705.1 Andricus grossulariae
CATTCTTTCAAGATGTCCGAACCATCTTAACTGATTTCTTTCCCATATATCAACTAGTGTCTCCCCTGCACCACATTTTTTGAGGATTATCTCGTTTCGGGCTTTGTCCATCAGTGTTTTTCCGCATATTGTGAGCAGAGGTTTAATTATGCATATTCAGAGTTCTCATGCGCTTCTTTGCAACGGAATTCTGTTTTTGATTTTCAAAACTGTGTACGGTTGTACGCTTTTTCTAAATTTCCATAGAGAATTGTAATTATTAAAAGGAGCGTGGATTTGTGAAAAATCTATAGCCTAAAAGGCTGTGGATAAATAATGACTCGTCGTACGATAAAATGTCATGGAAGTAAAAAGATTAAGATTGTGTCAAAGTTAAATTTTTTTGTTTGATAAGTTATTTTTATGGAGGCATTTTATTGATATCAATTGTTATAAAAATGAAGTCAGAGAGGTTATGAAGAATAAACAATGTTATAAATAGAGGGTATAGGTTTCGCAACAGTTTTATCGAAAATTATGACACTGCTTGACCTATATGATTTTTTATTAACTAATGAAAAGTCTAGATGGTTTCCTTCTCAAAATATCAATTTTTTTAACAGCGATTCACAGAGACGAGTTTTCATTTGATCAGAAGATTCATCAGAAGAAGCATAGTCATGTTCAAATGCATTTTACATTAATTGTTATTAATATATTGCAATTTTGTTTTCACTATGTACAGCCAAAATATGAATGTATCTATATGATTATTTTAAAATTTGTACACTGTTCAGTTCGAAGATGTCGTCATCGAAAGTCAAGTAAGGACAGAATGACGCGAAAAAAACACGATTTTCATCTTTTCGCGAAGGATATTTTCCAACCTAATTTTTGTACATAAACAAATGGGGACTTGTTTTAAGTGCAATGAAGTAAGCTTTATTGTGGTATAAGCTGTGATTTCGTGCGATTTTTTTCTTGCGAGTAAATTACCAAAATGTGCAGCTGTTTTGGAGGGGCCTTCGTATCGAGAACGGATAGTAATCATATCAGAGGCTCAACTTTGTTATGTGTTGTACTTTTCCTACCTACGTATATATTCATAAGATTGAGAGAGTCAAGAGACGGAAATTTTAATTAATAAATGGAACCTGAGAAACATGACAATTTATATAAGATCTCGGTGTTTGGTATAGGTCGTGACGCAGCCACTTCTTTTTTACATTCTGGAGTGTCGATTTGACTATAATGATAGTGAATCTAAATCACCCATGGATGTTCAAACAGACTATAAAATTATGGCCTGTCTGACCATGAAGAAAAAATTGTGAAAGATCAAACTCACCATCTAAATTTTGGAGACTTCAATTTTGACTATCCATTTTTCTCCGTGCAGGTGATCGGTGTGATATCCTGGTCTTAATATTTCAAATAATATAACTATATTATTATGGTCGCTTTTAAGAATATTAAATTTTTGGGGAAAACTTTAGGATGATGTCCCAAAAAAAGTAGTTTTCTTAAAAGCGACTATAATAATAGTTTTATATTGTTTTAAATAACTATTTGTGGGAGATAATACGATGGCTCTTTGATCCATGCTTGCCTATGACGGTTGTTGCAATTATTACAAGTATCTTTTTTTGAAAGGGAAAAAATTACATTACATTGAATGTGAATAATTCTGAAATTATAATATACGCATATAAGTAAATTAAATAATAAATTCATGAACTTATTTCAGAAATTAACCAGAATTAAACTATTTATTACGTGTTCACAATTTAGTGTTCAACGCTGGTCTTGCGATTCACAGATGCTGATATCAAAACATCATAAAATTGCTGCACAAGACTCTAATCATCACGTGTAGTTTCTTTTACTTCAAGTAAATATTACCTATATAACATAAAATAATAATTAAAAAAATTTTGATATGAAGTTAGCGCGCGCGTATGATTCAATGTCTATTAACGAGCAAATGACTTTACCCAAAGTACAAGTTCGATCATAATCATATATAGGCCTCGTTTGTCTCAATTGACGTGAAATTTAATAAGCTTCCTAACGGGTTCTTAAAATATTTCTAAATTAATTTATTGCTGAGATAACCACGAAGAATAGAGACTTATTTTTAATACGATTTTTTTTAGTAGACTGACAATTATGGCCGGTACTGTACCCATTGCACAACATCACAAACATACAAAAATTATATAATTGGAATAGAGGTATTTTAAATATAAAAAAATAATTCAGGTAATAATTAATTAATCAATCAGTTAACAACGTAAACAGCAATAAACAATTTTTTTGTTGAAAAATTGAAATAATTTTACTTCAAATTTTTTCAAAATTTAAACATTCATTTATAAAATTTTGATTTATTGATAATACCTTTTAAACTAATCAAAAGAAACATATGTACACATAATTTTATAAATTGAATTCAGATACTCATTTCACAATATGGCAAACATTTTAAAACATTATATAATTAGAATAGAGGTATTGGCAATATAAAGAAACATTTATTATACAAATTATAGCAAATATTTAACTACATAACCTTATAACAAATAATCAATATATGTTACTTGATTGAGAAAAAATTAAAATTCAATATTTATGTAATGTAATACTGTGAAAAAATTAATCAGCTAATAATTAATTAATCAGTTGAAAACATAGAAAGCAATAAAAAATACTTTCATTGAAACATCAAAATAATTTTTACTTTGTATTTTTTTTTAATACGAACTTTTATTTCTGAAAATTTGATTTACTTGTTGGCAATGTGAAGATTATTAAACATTAAATGAATGGAAAAACGAATAAATGGGAATAGAAAACAGGAGTTGGCACACAAAAACTCAGAAGTAAAAAACACCAATTTATGCTGGATAACACATTTAGGTTTATTCAATAAACGGGGTATACACTTTAAACTGGGAAATCGATATGGTCACACTCAGCCTGACTGACGTACCTGAGGACCGTTATGAGAGTCCTTCAAGTTCTTAGAATGTAGACCTTATAATATATAGATTCCCTTTAAGTCGAGCTTTAAGTTTAATCGCTACAATTATAATGAAACTAAATCGTTGGATGTCTAACAGTATTAACAGCATTTCAAACTAATCCAAGAGAAAAAATCATATGTGCATATCATTTTGAAAATTGAATTCAGATACTCATTTTACAACATATATACTTATAATTTTCGTATCAAAATACATTGATAAACTATTAAAACATATGTTCTTATAATTTGAAAATTTTAATTTGAATAGGTACTGATTTCAAAACATCACAAACATTTGAAAAAATTATATAATTGGAATATAACTATTTCATATACGAATAAAGTTTTATTATACAACATTAATTAATTTTAAATTTTAAATAATTTGATTATGCAATGTAATAATGTGAAAAATTGTAATTTAAAAAATGCATTTACGGGTCCTTGCGACCGTGTTAATTGTATATTAGCGCATCAAAATAAATTGCACGAATGTATAAAAACTAATTAAATACATTCCACGTATATTAAGCGAGTTAATCACACTCAAAAAATACATAAATTGTATTTTGCACGTGTAGCAGTAGCGCCTGAAAGGTCCCACGCTGAGTATGCGGTATCCAGTAAGAAAATAATTTTTTAAACTTCGAAGTGCAACTTTTGCTCATTGGTAATACGCATAACATTCTCAGAAGCCAAAAATGTGCAATTTTCCTCAAGAGTCATTTCTATACTTTCCTTAGTTCCGGAGATGACACCTCCCCATTCTTTTGTCAATAACTTATTACCAATAATTATTTCTGACTCTAAATATCACTATTGGGCACAGAAAGGATCAACCAACCCCTTATACTCTTGGCAGAATTTTCTTAGTTTTTTTTCAGTGACTTACAGCCATTCAAAGTTAAGTATTCTGAAATGATCATAGGATTATTATGATTTTTCACGTTTCACTAGCCTGGAAATAATCGCTAAGCAATCTGAAAATTTTGAAACTTGGTATCAGTATTAGCAAAACCTTCACCTGCAACATGCATGTTGTCTCACATTTTCAGAATTTTTTTTTGCTGAGATTTTCATAAAAATCTGCACAAAAATCGAGCTGCCTAAACTTTTTGGACGGACAGTAGGTGCGCGCGGTTTAAACGCCCATTGGGCGTTTTCGGGTTGGGAGCCTAGCATATATATAATACATAATGTTGTATGGTTGAATCAACGTTACCATTTATGGTTATTTATTATTATGGTTGTTTATCATCGCAGTTAGCATTTGGTTGAGTGCATTTTCCAACGCATATGACTGCCTGATCATAACTTGGTTTGTTCGTATTTTTCGCGAGATCATCAACTATTGATTCAATTTTCGCGCGAGCGTCCTGTTAATAGAAAAAAGAATATATTTTTTTAATGCTTTTTAAAATTTCTTGCAATAAATTAACCCTACTGAGGGCCGTTCAAAAATTACATTACACTCCAGGGGTTAACGCAGAATGTAACATCACACATGGAAAAAACAAAAGTGAATAGCAATTGTTTGAAATGCTTTATAAAATGAACATTAGTGGTTTTATTTTTCACTGTTTCCTCCATTTCCCTCCCCACCGTTTTCTATAGAATTCCCCCTTTTCCCTGTTTTTAAGAAACTTTCCTTTTTATCGTTTTTGCTCTAATATGCAAACTGAATTAATATGTAGAACCCAATAAGAAAATGCATCTTTTTTTCGTTAAAATTTAATAAATTATTTTAAATTGAAAACTCTACTATTATTTTTTTGGTTGAGAATTTATCTTTTTTGGTTGAAAGTTCTATGATTTGTTCTACTACCAACCGCTTTTAGATAAAAATTCGAGTATTTGGCTTTAAAACTAAGCTACTTTGTTGAAATTTCTTCCTCTCGGGTTTAAAATTCTATAATTTTTCATAGAAAGTTCAACTATTTAGTTTAAAATAAGTTTTTGGTTGAAAAGTCAGATTTTGTTGGTGAAAACTTCAACTTTTTTTTGAACATTCGCTTTTTTGTTTTGAAAATTCAACAATTTGGTTGGCATTTTTTCTTTCTTGGCTAAATAACCTTCTCTGGTTGAAAATTTAACTCTTTTATTAAAAATTCGTATTTTTAGTTAGAAAATACATCTTTTTGGTAAATATTTGGTCTTTTAGCGTTAAAAATGGAACTGTTTGCTAAAAATGAATCTGATTTAGTTGTGTGGTAAATTCAACTGTTTTGTTGCAAACTTAATTACTTCTTTTAAAGTTTAACTGTTTTGTTTAACATTCGTCTTTTTAGATAGAAAATTCTTTCTTTTGGATTGAAAATTCAACTGCTCAATTGTGATATGTCTTCTAAAAAATAAGTCTCTTTTATCTGAAAATTCGTTTCTTTCACTTTAATTTCGAACTTTTCGACTTTTTAGCTATGAAACTCAACTGATTTATTGAAAATTCCATCCCTTTTGATAAAAAATGAATCTCCTTTGTTTGAAAATTCAACTATTTGGTTAAACATGCAATATATTTCGACTTACAACGACTTGTTTTGAGTGCATTTTGGGCTGTGAAACTGTGTTAAAATGTTATGTATGTATGTTTTGTGTTTTATTTTAGGCATTTATCAAATGAAATCAAAGACAAATTTTGACGTCTAAGCTTTGTGTGATGATCTGTGACGAAGACGCAAGTTGTGGAAAAAGTTTTCAAAATAGTATGACTTATTGTTCTTTGAATTGTTCCTTGCTGATCTCTTACGGTGCTACAAACGAGTCGGTTTTTAGAATAGTACAAAATACGGCTGCAAGGATAAATTGTTGGTAATATTCTCACCACATAATCTAAAGACTTATACATGTGCATGAATAGAGCCTTTTCTTCGAAAAATGCTCTTGTTATTTTTTTGTTATTTTTTTTTTTAATTGAAAATATGCTGAATTTTCTGCGCCTGGAAGCGGGCAACGTGTCCCTGGGAGTGTACATGTATAAGTCTTTACATTATGTGGTAAAGATATCACATCAAACAATTCACCCTTGTAGCCATATTTTGTATTATTCTAAAAACCGACTCATTTGAAGCGCACCTTAAGTATTTATTGTATGCTCGTCGTTACTGAAAATTTGAGAATTTTGGACCCAGGCAATACCATTTTTTTGAGCATATCATATATGGGTTAAAATATTTTAAAATTAAAAATACTCTTCAGGATATAATAGTATTTTCTTACTCACTAAGATTGAGTTTTATAAACCTAATTCTACAAACATCAACTATCAGTATTTAGCGACTTCTATTTACATTTTTACGGTAATGCAATATTTTAAAAAGACTTTCACGATGACCGATACTTTGTTATTGCAACGTATCATGTGCAACTTGTTTAGTCACTGTTAATGTTCGACATTAAATAATTAAATAATTATATAAAACTGAATTGAAATGAGCACAAATTGTGTTTGAAATAGATTATAGATAATATTATTATATATTCCAATCTTGTTTGTCATATTCCTTCTTCGCACAACTTCCTAATACTGCCTCTATTTTGTCTTTCGTCCATGTTTTTGATGCGATAGCTTTAGCTGCTTTCTAGTGAGAAAGAAGAATAAGACTATTAGAGATATTATTTTTTTCAATTGAACGAATATTCCGGGTTTAAACGTTATTTTCACTCACGGACGTTATAATTATTTTTTAATGCAGAGTGCGAAGTCTGTCTGTAACGATTGGAAATATAACATAAAAAAATTAATATTCAGATTGTAATACTTTCAATGTAAATATATAATATGGGGCATTATTTCTTAAGTATGCCTACACAAAAAATCCAAAATGTCCCATTCAAGTAAAACCTGGGCAAAGTGTTGTGCTATTGGATAGTAGTTTATCAGGAAAAAAATTTGTTATTCGAATAAATATTTACGGAGGGGGTAACAATTATGAGATTTTCGTGAACATCATTTATTTATATGATTTTCAACCCTTCTAATAGCGTTTCACTGATTATACGCATCTAAAAGAAATATTTGACCTTCGAAAATGAAAGTCAAAAACAAATTTGACTCTTTTGGAAAAATGTATTTTTTTAAGTGATTTTATCTCGAAAGAAAGCTAATGCTTTTATTTAATTGATCCTGATGATCAACTGATAAAATGATCAAAGGATTTGAAACATTTTAAGTTCTTTTTTTAAATTCCTTGGCACTTTAAAAAGCCCTAATAATTTTAAGTGATTTTAATATTTTAATGGATTTTAAAGAATTTATTCACAAGAAGTGAGGGATTTTGTAGAGTTGCAAAGATTTCAAGAGATTTTCAAATATTTTTTGCAATTCATTTGGAATTTGCCCTGAATTATTGTTAATTTATCCTGAATTCTTTTAAATTCGTTTGAATTCTTTTAAATTCACTAAATTATACTCAATTCAATGAATTTTTAAAAAGTTGTTGAATTCATCTTGAAGTCTTTAAAACTCACCTAAAATTCTAAAGCATTTCATCAAATTCTTTTTAATTCTCTTTAATTTTTGGTATACTCATTTCAAACTTACACAATTCAATTAATTTTTTCATATTTTTGAGTTGTTTTGAATTCACTTGATTGTTTTTTTTTTAATTCAGTTTGATTTTTTATTAATTTCATCGAATTCTTCTCGTTTCCCTGAATTCCTGAATATGAATATTCCTGAATTCCTCTGAATTCACTCAAATTTGAGTGAAATGAATGAAATTTTTTCGATTAAAATTTCTTTTCCCAATTCATCTGAATTTTTTCAAATTTAAATTGAATTGTTTTGTAGCCATTAGTCACTTCCGTAGTTATAAATTCGTAGGGTTTCAAAGATTTGAAGAGATTTGACATTTTTTTGAATTCACCCTGAATTCTTATGAATTCTTTGGAATTCTCGTGAATTTTTATAATTTACTTGAATTTGATAATTTTTTCAATCAATTTCATTTAATTGAATGCATTTTTTGAATGTTCTAAAGTGTTCATTTAATTATTAATTCTAAATTCTTTTAACCTCACCTTGAATTCTTAGACTTTTCATAAAATTATTTTGAATTTCTTGAAGTTTTCTGAGCTCGTTTCCAACTTACTGAATTCAATGAAGTTTTTTCATATCAATCTCGTTTACCTTAAATTCATCTAAATTCATTCCAATGTTACGGATATAAATGCAATATTTTCCAATTCATTTGAATTCTTTTGAATTTAACTCGAATTGTTTTGAAATCTTATGAATTTATCCTGAATTTGTTACCCTTTGAGCGCTCAAAAAGTACCCTATGACTATGTCAAAAAGTACCCTCTGTTCCCTATATTTTATCCCATAGGGACTGTAAGGCCTGTGATTTTTACAGGTCAAACATTCATTTTTTTAAGAAATGATTACCACCAATAAAAAATGCGAGAAAAAGCCTATCGAAATTATAGTGGAAAACCTTTTTTATTGCTATTAAAAGAGTTAAAATTCGTGAAACCAGATGGTATATTTTAAGAACCGCTATTTTTCATTAATGTAAAATACAAATTCCACCGCTTAACATTGAAGCTCTTAAAGGAGAAAACCTAAGCTTTTTTTTTTGAGATAAAAAATTAAAGAAAAAATGCCTTTTTCCCATAACATCAAATTTAGTTTTTACTTTCAATTTGGTAGGTGAAATATTTTTTCGAAAAATTCTTAGGATCGGTTAAAATTGCGTGAAGAAGCCTATCGAAACTATACTAGAAGAATTTTTGTGTTGCTATCAGAATCGTTAAAACTCTAAGATAGGAACTCCATGTATAAACTCACAAAAATAAAAACTTTTCTCATTTTCTTTTTTCTTCATCTTATACAAAATGCATTGTTGTTATTTCAAAGATTTTTCTAATATTTAAATCTGAACCGAATTAGCTTTTTCTACTGCCTTGCAAATGGAGTTACAAAGTATTTTCAAAAAACAAAACAAAATTGGCTGTTCAATCAAAATTAAATTTCTGATGATTTACTTAATATGAGGTGTGTAAATTCCAGAAGAGTCGGTAACATTTAATTTCTCAAAATTTGTGAGAGACTTACTTGAAAGGCATAGAGAGCCAATAAATAGAAGATCGCACAATTCATGGTCGTATAATTCGTTTAACTTCTACTTCGTCGCAAAGATGAACCAGAACTATTTGATTTTAGCCTGCGAAGTTGACTTTCTATACTAAATACTTATCACCCGGAATGTTTATTTAATTGGTGAAAGAGGAAAGAGTGTTCAAATTATCATGTCTTGAAGCTTCGGCGTAGGTATAATGTTGGCAGAACAAAAATATTTTTTTTTCTGAAATCGTTGTTGAAATTTCCAGAATATGCTGATATCACTTTTTATGCGAAAACATGTTTACGACGTTACCACAGAAAAAACTAAAGATAAAGTTTATATCAATTCCAGGTGAATGATTCGCTGAAAAAAACATTAACTTTGTCGTTTAAACTTTACACGAATCGAAGATAACTACCCATTTTTGACCTTACTTCGATAATCTACCTCGCGGAAGTTTGCAACGTATAGAAAAAACAAATTTAAACAAAAATTGGTTTGAGACCTAAAAATAATAATATAAAAATATGTTTTTTTTCTGAAATTTTTTTCTAAATTGTGAGAACATGTTGATATTGCGTTTTATACAGCAACATATTTACGACGCCAGAAAAGCTGGCCGAAATTCCATATGAGGCTAAATTCATATTAAATATCGACGATTTATTTAAATTAAAGAATATATTCTTGTTAATAATGATTAAATTATTTGGCTTCGTGCAACAATTATTAATTATAATTATTATTATTGGTAATTATTAATACAATGGTTTTGTTTGCGATAACTGTAGCCTTTATTACAATCAAACTAAAATTTTTGATATCACCGCTTTTGGGAATAAGAAGCTAAAAGCATTATTTTTCAACAAAAAGTATGGTAATTGAGTGCTTAAATAATAACATAGTAATATTTTAGCACATCACGAATAGAATATTTTAAAAAATCAGACATTTATTTTACTTCTTTTTCTCATTTTGATGCCTTCTTTTATTGTTTCAATATAGCTTCAAATTTTAACAATCTCGTTCTTTAATTATAGCAGACTTTTCTATTTTTTACGATTTACATTTTTGTCCTTTCTTTAGTTAATATATACAGTTCTAAAAAAAATATTTTCACGAAGCAATTGAATTACCAGAATTTCAGTATAGTAATTAATTACATTTCAGTAATTTACATTTAGAGAACACGTTAAAGAAACTTTAATTTTATTTAAAGAAATAATTTGATTGATTTTAAATAATGAGATTTAATCAGTTGTTTCTTAAACTTTAGGAAGCACTTTGTTTTTTAATAAGAAAATTCATTTAACAAATTGTATAAAAAAAATTATTTATTCAATTCAAAGAAGGAAAAAACTTGGCAGGTCGCAGTATTTAAAATCAAACAAATTTTTACTTTGTTCAAAGGTAGAGAAAACAATTCAAGAGTAGATCACCTCGTAGAGTAGGTCATTTGAATTTATCAGAGTTTTCCACAATAATATTCTCAAAGCTTTTGATCACAACATTTGGAACAATATTTAGCACAACTGAACGAAATTTGA
Organism: Andricus grossulariae; assembly: GCA_011634705.1. Lineage (NCBI taxonomy): Eukaryota > Metazoa > Arthropoda > Insecta > Hymenoptera > Cynipidae > Andricus > Andricus grossulariae. The sequence goes on from JAABKJ010001480.1 coordinate 10,620, forward strand.
TCTAGATATTATGAATGAGGGAAGATTGAGATTGAAAAACTGATTTTCGACATAAAAACTAAAAATATGGCTATCTCACTGAAATAGTTTTTATATAAATAAAATTTGTCCTCGGCCCTCCCCGTTCTAATTTATAATTATTGAAGTACTTTTTAACATTTTGGCATTTTTTTAGGAGTAGGTAAGCAAGAGTAAACCATTCTAAAATGTGGTTAGATAGGTAAGTATCACTGAATTGACTAGAAAATTCAGTTTGGTGAGATTTTGCGAGAAATGCATCTTGATAACCTTTTGCAACTCCGAGATCGGAAAGTGTCAATGAATCACAGTTCAATTAAAAGAATATATTGAAGAATTTTGGGTATTTTTGCCTATTTAAAGGTGTTCAAGATTTCATCTCTACATTTTAACAAATGGTCCTTCGAGACTGTTTCTTAAAAAGATTTGAATCCACAAAATGATAGATTTTATTAGCTAAGCTTTTCCGTACTGTCATTTTTTTCCTGAATGATTGAGGAAACAAATTAAAATAATTGATATTTTCTACAAGACATATAAGAAAATTTTGGAATTTTAGTGACTCTTGTATAGTTTTCCATATACTTACTTTCAATTAAAAAAAAGAATTTAAAGATTGAATTTCTTACATATAAACATAACTTTTTTCTGGGCTTACACATATTTCGCAAAACAGTGAGTTTTCTAGCATGTCGTCATGGCCATGCCAGAGAAATGATTTCTTGGAAGCTAAGAAGCTAGTTTAATTGAACATTTTTTCACATTTTATAAAATATTTCCCTATTCCAATCGAGTCGATTCCTTGAATTAGGTAATTCATACATCTATAGATAAAGTAATTTAGGTTCCTTTCAGCGAATGAAATATTTTTTCCAGATAAATAATTATTTATAGAATCGAAAAGAACATTTATTAGATATTAAAAGCTGAGTAGGATAATTTCCTTGAATCAGGTAAATTTTCTTTGATTTAAGATTTTTTTCTTAGTATACAGAAGTTTTAATTCGATGAGATAAGGAATTATTCGAATACTTTGAGGTTTCCACATTTTTTTAAATTTTCATGCATAACGCCCGGAAATTTGTTTGAATCCACAAAAAATTAATTACAATTTTTTTTCGAAGAAAATGATATTTGAGTTGGCGTTTTTATACATTTTATTCAGAATCATCAATATTAGCTGAATATAGTTAAAACTAAAAATTTCTCTTCACAATTAGCTATACTGCTATAGAATACGAATGAAATATTACTTTTTAAATATCATCCCCATATGTCTTTGTTGTAGGGTACCAAAAAATCCCATACGTGAAAAATTGTTTCTAATACAAAAAACACTACTTTATGCTGATAATTGGATGTTAACATAAATTGTTTAAACAATTTATTATTGTTTTTAGCAATTTTATGTTAGAGTAGAGTCAGAAAGTCGTGGTTTTTCAAAACTTTTCCACTTTTTGTCTAATTTTCGATTAAAGTGAGGTGATACTTAATCAGTGTTGAAAAAACTAATAGTTTAAACAATTTATTCTTATTGCTAATAATATACTCTTAGAATAATGCCAGAAAGTTGTGGGTTTTTATGAAATTTACAACTATTTGTCTATTTCCGCTTGGAGTGAGTTAATAATTAATTTAATTTTGCAAAAATCATTATTTAAACAAATTATTTTTTATAAATATTTTCTTCTTCATTAATTCTTCAGATTGTTCGAAACTTATCTAAGAGAAGATAGTTATAAATAATAATACATTGTTTAAACAACTATTTTTGTTGACTTGCATTGATTACTATTTCACTTAGTGAAAAGTGGACAAAAAATAAAAATTTCAGAAAAAAACGAAACTATCTGGCATTATTATAGTTGAAGATAGTAATAAACTATAATCATTTGCTTAAACAATTACTTGTGCTATATTTAATTAATGATTAAGTCACTCTATGTGAAAAATAGATAAAATGTTGACAATTTTATTTTAAAAACGCTATTTCTAAAATTATTAGAAGAGAATATTCTTAACAACGATAACAAATTGTTTAAACAATTATTTTTGTTAAGATTAATTAACTGTTACCTCACTTTAATCGAGAATTGGACCAAAAGCGAATTTTTTTTTAAAAATTGGGACTTTCTATCTCTATTCTAAAAGAAAATTGCTAAAAACAATAATAAGTTGTTCAAGCAATTTATGTAAACATCTAATTATGAGTATAAAGTAGTATTTTCTGTATTAGAAACAATTTGCATTAAAAGAACTGCAAAAAATCATGATTAGCGCCAAAAACTCGCAAAATACATTTTTTCACTTTTGGGGTTTTTTTTGGCACCCTATAAAACAGACTTATGGGGGTGATGTTCAAAAAGTAATATGTTATTTAACTCGATTGAGCTAACATTGCCGATTCGGATTAAAATATACAAAAACGTTTTTTGTTATCATAGGAAATGCGTATTAAACTTAATGGGGCTTGCGGGCCTCTAAATATCATTTTTTTTCAAAACCAAAAAAACTTATTTATTTCCAATGCATTTTTGGACCACCCTAATCATATTATTATTACTATTTATGGCAGAAAAATGATTACATTTTGTGGTAAAATATGGTAAAAGTATATAACATTTTTTATAATCATTCTTTGACTATGACTTAATATTTTTATTAGAATATTATGACAAAAACAGTACTTACCTCGTCAATGACGTAGTTCAGATATTTAATTCGTATACATCGTTGGCCAAAAACGTTGAATCAAAATATTACCAAAGGGAGCCCGACAGATACTTAAATTGGAAATTAAAAAATATTGTCGCTAAAGACGTTCAAAAAATTACACCTTTATGATTTTATTTTTATAATACGGAAGAAAAAGTTGATTTGCTCGCTGAAAAAATGTGCATTAGCAAGGCGATAAACTAGGAAGTAAAACGCATCAAATAATTATGCTTTTTCTCTTCTTTGAATGAAATATATGATTTGCTTTATACGGTTTGTTTCATTTATCAAAAAATGTTGATTCAAATAAAGTACAGGTAGAAATTGGTGAAATAATTTATTCAAACTCATTATTTTAAACCAAAAAAATTATCTTTTTCAAATAAATAAGAGATTGTATGCAGTCTCTAAACCAAATAAGTAAAATATTTCTAATTAGTAGTGAAGTTCTGCTAATTCAGTTAGAGAATAGTGAAAATGACTAATTCGATTATTTGGTATATTAAATAATTCATATGGGGAAAACTAATAATTTCTTATTGAAAATATATATATAGGTTTATTTGTATATTCATTTTTAAAAAGTAATAGAAATGGAAAATTTGACGAATAGAAAATTTTGGTAAAAGAACACGTTTGTGTAAAATATTCAACTTTATTGAAACCGTAAGAAAGAAATTTTTGCAAAACTTTGCGTATGATTCACTATCTTAATTAAAAAATGAAAAAAACACTACTTTTTCGGTCAATGTCGATGCTCAAATATTGACGTCATGCACCTCGTTGACCTCGACTCCAGACAGAATATGGAAATATTACAAAATTCCAAATTTTTATAGTAGCAGGCTATTGGGAAACTCAAACGTGATCCATATTATACAAAAATAAAATTATATATCTTGTTCAAAAAGTACTTATAAAAATGTATCCCATATTTGTACCTGATTTCATATCAATAATGCAAACGTTAGATTTAAATATAATAAAATATTTTTAATTTAAAAATAATTTCTTATCAATAAACGCTTTTATTTAATTTCAAGTTCTATTCAAATATTGTTTTCGTCTAAAATATTGCTTACATCATTTTCTTGAATATTTTAAGCAAAAAGAATATCCCACTGATTCAAATCAATATTTCTTTGGTCTGAACCATGCGCGAGTGCAATAAAGTAGTCCATAATACTTTAATTTTGTTTAAACCATTTTTTAAAGCAATTCCATTCATTATTACCCAAAAAATTGTATAAAATCATTCTTAGTATCCAGGAGCAAAAATACTGCCTGTTTTTGTGTAGGATAAGCCGCTCGAAATGTACAGCGTTACAAACAAATGATTTTTTAACAAAATTGAAATATTTGCACAATTTTACCACAAAATCTATTGCTTAGAAAATATAAAATATCTACATTATCTATACCGCGGTTAAATCTTTCGAAAGCAAAAACAAATCTTCCGATCGATTAAAAGATCTCGCTTTGAATTGTTGTTAAAAATTGCGATTTGGAAATCATAGAGACTTTTCATTTGTCAATAAAAAATCAGTCGGGTCAACCAATTTGTTATAGATTGCTTTTTTTTATGCAGGTTTGAAAAGAAATGTCAAATTGACGAAAAAATCAAATTTCAAAAAGAAATTCACGTAACTTTCTTAGTTGAAAAATATAATACTTTGTTTTTGGGAGTTCTTAGGCATCTACTGTTCGAAAAAAAATCGCCAGTTAAATCGCTGACATGATCAAAGAATTTTCGCTGGAAAAAAATCTGTGGAATGACATATATATGATTATATTACTTCAAATGATGTCTTAGCTAGATATCACTTCGTCATGCAGAAAAATGTTAAGAGAGAATACATTTTTTTATGTCTCATGTCAAAGTTATGTTTGTTTATAAACATTTAAACATATATTTATAATTAGTCAACAGATTTTGAAAAAAAACAAAGCATATGTTTAGGTAACTTAAAAGTTGTGGCTAATAGGGGAGCGGAGATTTATGAAAAATGTATTATTTATAAGACTGTGAATCAGTAATAGCTCGCCGTACAAGAAAATCTCCCGAGAGTGAAAAGTTTTATTATGTGCCATAGAATCAGAGTTTAATAACAAAATTTAAAAAAAAAAACTTATTTTCTCAATCAGACACGAGGGGAATAAGTAATACTTGAATGCTTAAAGAAGTATATTTTAGTTTTTAAACTTGTGTCCGCTCTGAATCAAAATTAGTAAAATGTAACTAATTACTAGTGGAATGTTTCGGACTCTATTAATGAAAAGATAGCTACTGAAGATTAGTAGACAGTTACTAATTCGAGTAGTCTATGAATAAGATTGTTTTTCCAATCTTAACATTATAATGTATCAATATGGTATCAATACGGATCAATATATTAATTAATTATGCATATTCAGGATCATCATGTACTACTTTTCAACAGAGTTCTGTCTTGGATTTTGAAACTTTTCTTCGGTTGTATATTTTCCTTATTTTCCATAGAAAAGTGCAATTATTTAGCAAACTGTGTAAAAATTATTTGCCTTAACCCTTAAAGTTATCCCGGGGGTCTTTTATACTCAGCCTTTTTTTAATCGAGAGTCATTTTTTCCATTTTGTTTTTAGTTTCTAATTTTTTTTATATGTTAAATTAAAAATATATATATATATATAAACTAGTATTATCTTATGAAGTATATAAAAAAGTATATCCAAAAAAATGTTCGTGCAAAAATAATAAAAATCCTTGTTAAAATAAATAAATTTCTGCTGGGGTCTTCAGTGACCCCCCCCCCCCCATTCTTTATGTTATCACAGGGAGGAGATAACTTTAAGGGTCAAATAAGCAGCAGCCTGAATAAATATAAAATTGAGTGCCTAAAAAAGGTTATTTTAATTGTACAGCTTTTTTCTTATGCAAAAGATACTTTGAGGTATCTCTAAACCAAAATTGGTAACATTTATATAATTAGAAGTGAAATTGTACAGATTCGGTTAGCGAAAAGGGAGCCACTAAAGTTTAGTAGAAAACTACTGATTCGATTAGTTAAGATATCTGCTAATTCAGTAGTGAAAATCAACTAATTGCTTGATGCAAATAAACAAATTCACTCAAGACTGTATATAATAATTAAAAAAGGTTATCAAAATGGAAACGTAAAAAATGAAAAAGTTTAATAAAACGACGCGATGCGATAGTGTGAAATTCTTGGCTCTATTGACACAATAAGGTCATATTGCGCTGCTTTTCAACAGAGTTCTGCTTTCGATATTCAAAATTTTTTCCAAAATCTTTTTTAATTTTCCATAGGAAATTGCAATTATATAGCAAAATTCGTAAAAATAATTTTCCTTGAATAAGGATGAAGTTGAGTGTCTGAAGAAGTTTATTTTTATTGTATAGTTTTTTTCTTACGTAAAAGATACTCTATTACCAAATTTAAATCAAAATTGTTAAAACTTAAATAATTACTAGTAAAATTTTACATATCTGATTCGCAAGAAGTGGACCACTAAAGATCAGTAACAGATTACTATTTCGATTAGTCAAGATATTTTATAATTCAATAGTGAAGAATAAAAAATTTAAAAAAAGCGACGCGATGGTGTATTATTTTTAACTCTATTGAAACAATAAGAAGGCCATATAGAGAGATTGTTAACGCGACCTTGTCTGTGTCCATTTTAAAATTATCGCCTTCTGATTCTTTGCACAAAGTTAAGAAAAATAAGAATTTTTCAAATGACAATGCTGCCGTTCAAAATGAAATGCGACATGCGTGACATTGTTGCTAAGGTCGTCCTTTCCATTGCCAGGTTCAGGAGAATAACCCGAAACCGCAAAGTCACCTTACGTATCTTTTTACCTTTGACAGCAGAATGGATCAATGGGCCATAAATTAATATTGCATATTCAGGGTCCTCATGCGCTACTTTTCAAAGGAATTCTGTTTTTGTTTTTCAAAATTTTGTACGGTTGTACATTTTTCAATTTTTCCATGGAAAATTGCATTGTTCAAGGAAGTGTGGATTTATATGAAAAATATATTGCCTAAAAGGCTGTGAATAAATAATGGCTCGTCGTACGATAAAATGTCATGAAAGTAAAACATTTGGTCTTTTTCGGTTAAAAATACAACGGTTTGGTGAAAAGTAATTTTTTTCGTTTGAGGATTCATCTATTTCGTTTAAAATCCGTGTTTTTTGTTTGAATTCAACTGTTTTTGATTTAAAATTAATATCTGTTTTGGTTGAAATTTCAACTTTTACATTTTTCGCTTTTAATTCATCTTTTGGGTTAATTTTGACTGTTTTTAATTTAGATTAAAAAATTTTTGTATTGAAAATACAACTACTTGGTTCAAAGTTGAACTTCTTTCCTAAAAATTAATTTTTCTTGGGACTCATCATTTTAATTAAAAACTAAATTATCTTGTTAAAGACGCAACCATTTTGTTGAAAATTTAATTATTTTGTTCAAAATTTAACTGTTTTCTCTAACATTCGTCCTTTTTGACAGAAAATTTGTTCTCTTGGATTGAAAATTCAACTATCCTCTAAAAAAAAGTATCATCCTGAAAGTTCGACTATTTTGTTGTAAATGCGATTGTTTTTTTTTTGATAATTATTTTTATTTTGAATATTCAACTATTTGATTGGAAATTCACGTTTGTAGATCGAAAATTCAGCTTTGTGATTGAAAATGCAAATATTTTGTTGATAATGCTACTTTATGATGAAAATTCTGCTATTTTGTTAAAAAATCATCTTTCTTCTTGAAAAATGTAACTTCTTTGCTGCAAATTTATATTTTTAGATCGAAAGTTCATCTTTTTGGTGTGAAAGCTCTGGGTTGAAAATTTAACTACCTTGGTTGAAAATTCTACTATTTTCTAAAAAATTAGTCTTTTTTGCTTGAAGATTCGTTTGCAAATTCGTATATTTTGCTTTAAATGTCAACTCTTTGAATCTAAATTTAAATTGTTTATTTGTTCAAAAATCAACTATTTTGTTGAAAAATCATCTTCCATAGTTGAAAATTCAACTCTTAGGGTTTAAAAGACAACTATTTTTTGTTTTTTATTCGACTTTTTAGCTTGAAAGGTCAACTGTTTCGTTGAAAATTCATCTCTTTTGGTAGAAAATTAATCTTTTTTGTTTATAAATTCAACTATTTTGTTAAAAATGCAATACATTTCGAATTGAAACGACTTTTTTTGAGAGTTTTTGAACGGCCTCTTACTGTATTTATTGTATGCTCGTCATTGCTAAAAAGTTGAAAATTTTTGACACAGGCAATACCATTTTTTAAGTGTATGCAAATAAATTTGAAAATTTAAAATATTCTTCATGATATTACAGTATTTTCTTAGTCCAAAAGATTGAGTTTTATAAAACTAAATTTACAAACGTCAATTATTAGTATTTAGCGACTTTTACTAAACTTTTTCCGGAGATGAAATATTTTCAAAAGACTTTAGCAATGACTGATACTTTTTTTATTGCGCCATTTAATTTGAAAATCGTTTAGTGACTGCTTAGGTTTGACATTAAGTAAATAAATAATTGCATAAACCTGGATTGGAAAAGAGCACATATTTTGTCCAAAAAAATTATAAATAATATTTTTGTACCTTAGTATTCTTAGTTTGGTCGGCTTTACCATAAAAGTTGTCACATTGGGCTACTGCGGTTTTATAAGTTTTATTTTATCCGTTATTTTTACGAGCCTCTGTTTGACAATTCTCTTGTAATTTTGCCATATCGTCAAAATTTGTTCCTTTCGCTTCCAATGATTCAGTTCTGGTCTAGTGAGAAAGAAGAATAATACGGTTAGAGATATAAAAAAAAAATTTAATTAAACATATATCTAGGGTTTAAAAATTATTTTCACCAATTGACCACATAATTATTTTGTAATTTTTCTGAGGCCGCACTAAGTTTCAATAAAGTTTCATCACGTTTAAAATGTAGCTCCTCCTCACCCCTGCCTATGGCATTTGCGAATACTGCCTGTAAATATATAATATGGGGCATTATTTATTGAGTGTACCTGCTAACTTGGGCAAAGTGTTGTGCTATTGGATAGTAGTACATGAGGAAAAAATTTTCTTATTGTGATAAATATTTGCGTGGGGGGTGACAATTATGGGAGTTTCATGGATATCGTCTGTTTATATGATTTTGAACGCTTCTAATAGCCATGAAAAAAATGTTGTTCAGCACAGTATCGATATTGTTTTTCGCGCTTTTTCCACTGATTATATGCATTCAAAAGAAATATTTGAGCGTCAAAACTGCAAGTACAAAACAAATTTGGCTTTTTTCGACAAAATGTACATTTTTGTATCTTTTATCTCCAAACAAAGCTTAGGCTTTTCTCTTTAAGAAATTTGAAGTTAAAAAGGTGGGTTTTTTATTCTTTATTTATGAAAATAAGCGATATGATTTTTTGGGAATATACCATCTGCTTTGGAAATTGGTAACACTTCTAATCACCATAACAATTTTTTTCCAGTATAGCTTCGATAGGTTTTTTTAAGAGAATTTTTCGACCTTCAAAGATTTAAAATAAGCGGTGGTGAATTTTGGGAAGTGAGGGGAAGTGAGGGGAGGGCTATTAGAGTAGTACAGGTGAGTAGGGTTTTTGACCTTGATTCTAGAAGGTTAAATATTTATTTGTTCAAAAATGGTTACCGCCAATCAAAAGTGCATCAGTAAACCTATATCGAAATAGTAGTAGACAACATTTCTTTTCGTTTCTATTAAAATAATTAAAAATAGAAAAACCAGACATTCTCAAAACCCACTAATCGCTTATTTTCATGAATAACATATAAAGATTCCCCTTTTTAATCTTAAAATTCTTAAAGAAAAAAACCTAAGCTCTCTTTGAGACAAAAAAGTGAAGGAAAAAATGCCTTTTTTCAAAAACATCAAATATGTTTTTTTACTTGCAATTTCGAAGGTTAAATATTTTTTTAAACAATGCTGATGATCAGTTAAAACGGCGTATCGCCATTAGAGTAACTAGAACTCTAAGACACGAATTCCACGCAAAAACTCACCAATATAAAAATGTATCTCACCTTCTTTTTCTTCAACTTACACAAAATGAATTTTTGCCTTTAACATTTTTGAAATGTTTAAATCTAAACCAAATTTCTTTTTTTACTGCTTTGCAAATAGAGTGAGAAAGTATTTTAAAAAAAGCAAAATAAATATTGGCAGTTAAATCAAAATTAAATTTTTTTTAATGTACTTAATGCGAGGTGCGTAAATTACTTGGATGACACAGAGAGCCAATACGCAGAAGATCGCACACTCCATGATCGAAAAATTCGTTTAATTTCTACTTCCTCGCAAAGATGAACCAGAACTCGTTGATATCAATCTGCAAAGTCTCCTTTTTATACTAAATACTTATCACGTGGAATGTTTATTTAATTGGTAGAAGAGGAAAGGATGATCAAATTATCATGTCTTGAATAAGCCTAGGCGAAGGTAACTTTGTATCAACGAAATTATGTTTTTCTGAAATCTTTGTTTAAATTGTGAGAATATGCTGATGTAATTTTTCATATGACAACATGTTTAAGACGCTAGAAAAGCTCCCCGAAATTCCATATGTGGATAATTAAATATCCTGCATGTATCAGGTGTGAAAAAAGTCTTCTTTACACATACGTGACAAATACACCCACCGTTTATGTTGATCACCCAACAATTTAGTTAAATTAAAGAATATATTTTTGGTAATCATGAATAATACTCGGCTTAATAAAACAATTAATTTTAATATACAAAGGTTTTATTCGCGATAACTGAAGCATTTATTACGATCAAACTAAAATTTTATTATTACGTGAATGGTAACCTATATCCGCTTTTGAGAATAACAACCTAAAAACAATAATTTCTGACAAATAGGTTGGTAATTGAGTGCTCAAATAATAAAATAATAATATATTAGCATTTCACCAAAAGAATAGTGAAAAAATCAGAAGTTCATTTTAATAAAGTCAATTGTTATCGGTATCACATCATGTGTTTGACATTTGTAATATATAAAATTATTTAAGAGATTTTTGTTTAAAGTGAATAAAGCAAGGTGAAATAGATGAAATGTGTAAATAATTCTTTTTCTCGTTTGGATGCGGAAACATGTAAATTCAATATAGCTTAAAATATTAACAATCGCTTTCTTTTATTATAACATATTTTTCTGTTTGTCGCCATTCAAATTTTTTCAACTTTGTTTAAATTAATATTATACAGTCCTGAAAAATTGAGATATTTGACAAAGCAATTAGTAGTTTTCCAATATTGCATTTACTAAATATTTCAACTAATCGAATTAGTGATTTTCTACTAATCTTTAGTAGATCAATTGTCTCTAATCAAATTGGCAGATTGTTAGTATAGTAATTAATTACATTTCACTAATTTAGATTTAGAGATTACATTCAAAAAAGCTTTGATTTGATTTGAACAAATAATTTTATTGGTTTTAAATAATGAGATTGAATAAATTTGTTTCTTAAACTGTAGGTAATACATTATTTAAATACCAACATCTTAATTTAAAAAATAGTATCAACAAAATTATTTATTTAATTCAAAAAAGGAAAAAAAATGTCAGCATTTTAAATTTAAATTTATCAGAATTTTCCAAAAAGCTATTCTCGAAGCTTTTGATCTCAACATTTGGAACAATATTCAGCACAACTAAATGAATTTTTTTTTTGAAATATTATGAATAATGAAAAATTGAGATTAAAAGACTGATTTTTGACATAAAAACCAAAAATATGATTATATCATTTGAACAGTGTTTTTATATAAATAAAACTTGTTCTCATCTGTTTTCTGCTTTGTAATCAAATTTTGGAACTATTGAAAAAACTATTCAAAAATTATTGAAAAACATGCCTAGAGTTAAAGGCCTTTCTGGTTTTAATTTCAAATTTTTAAAGTACTTTTTTAAATCCTTTCATTTGTTGAGGAGTAGGTCAGCAAGAGTAGGCCATTCTGAAAATTGGTTAGTTAGGTTGATATCAATAAATTGACCCGAAAATTCAGATTGGTTTGATTTCTAATAATTATGCTCTTTCTCTTCTTTGAATGGAAGAGATGATTTTCTTGATACTGTTTGTTTAATTAAATGAAATGTTAATTCAAATGAACTACTGCCTAAAATTGATGAAATAATTGATATAGTTCCATTATTTTAAACCAAGAAAATTGTCCTTCTTAATTAAATAAGAGATTTTTATGCACTCTAAACTAAAATTAGTGAAATATCACTAATTACTAGTGAAATTCTACTAATTCAATTAGAGAATAGTGAAAATTACTAATTCGATTAGTTGGTATATTAAATAATTCATCTGGAAAAACTACCCATTTCTTGGTGAAAGTATAGGAATTTAAAAACGGTAATAAAAATGGGAAATGTGACGAATTGAAAAGTTTTATAAAAAACACGCTTGTGTAAAATTTTCTACATTGTTGAAACAGTAAGAAGGCAATGTTTGGAAGCCCTTGATTGTGATTCATTATCTTGATTAAAACATGAAAAAAATACTATTTTTTGGTCAATGCCGGCGCTCAAATATTTAATTCGTACACGCCGTTGGTCTTGAATCCAGACATACGGGACTAAAATCAACAATTGTCTAGATTTGTTTATAAATCATTCTATAGAGGCTTTTTTGTGGGGTTACAAATAGAAACTTTGGAAAATAATATACAAAATTCAAAATTTTTGATCGTACCATACTATTGGGAAACTCAAAAATGATTGAAGAACTTGAAGAAAATTGCAATTTTTTAAAATTGTTCATAAGCGAGTTCAGTAATTATTTCTTGGACTGCTAATTTTACAAAGAATAAATGAAAATTAAAATAGACGCCGAAAAAAGATATAAGAATAAGTGACAAAACGTGGCTATAATTATCACAAAACAAATAGTTCCCGCATCACCAAAAGCTATCAAGAAATAGAAGTCTCAAATCGAAAACTAAGGTGCTATTGAATTTTTTGAACACTCTTTCTTATTAGAATTTTAATTCAGAGGTAAATATAAAAAATTAACGTTATTTTTTTTTGTAGCCACTGAACTAAGTCGAGTATTCCATTTTTTAAATTAGAATAGTTCAAAATTCTTTCCAATCGGTTCAATATTACAGTCTCCAAGTCTACTGAAATACTCAAAAATCTCATTTTTCCCATAAAAAGTTCAAAATCTTGAGAAGTAATAATCGATAAATCGAAATTTGATGAAAAATAGCAGTAGAGTTTCAGCTGAACGACTAATGTTGAAATGTTCAACTAATCGGTTGAAGAGACAAATATTGTAAGCTCTATGTCGACTGAATTACTAAAAGTTATACATTTTTCATATAAAAATTAAATACTGTACTATTTGTATAAAACTTTTCTAGAGAAAGAATTTTGCTCGTCATAAACACTGCAGCACATATTTTTAAATAGCTGGACAGACATTTTGCCAGGCTAGCCAGATATTTTCCCCGGTTGCAAGATGGCGCTATAGTCGTTCGAAGTTGTGAATTTTATTTTGTGGAGGGGACGATTTCACATTAATAAAGGTAATAGTTTTTTTCGTCATAAAAATAAAGGTTTAATAAACAATTGAAGAACATAGAATATTTGGAAAAGGGGTTTGAGGATGCGTTCACTCTCGAAAGATATTTAAATATATGGATGATAAATTATAAAGTTTGAGGGAAATAAAAAGATTAAATATTACTAATTTACTGATAAGACACAAAATTACTAATTTATTAATAGTAGGATTTTAACTAATTGAGACTTAGAGAGTATTTTCTAACATTATTTTCACAATTATGGGCGTTCACCAAGTTAGTACAAATTTTCATTAATTTAGGATTAATTTTTAGGATAGAAATTTTTCATTTTTCGGTCTCCATTTTTAGGTATACATTTTCAGTTTAAAGAATTGTAATGTGTAGTTCCAAAGATTTAAACAATTGAAAATTAAGAGTGTTTATTATGGAAAGTTTTCTATAAAAAACATTTTAAGTTGATCAGCTGAAAATATAAATTAATCAATGATATTCTTTTAATTGAACTGTGATTAGCATATTAAACATTGAGCAATAATTTATTATACGAGAAGATTCTGAATCTATTCAAAAATAAACTATTTACAGATTTCAATGTTAAAAATAGAACTGTTGCGATTCGAAAGCCTTGTCAGTTACACAAATGCAAAAGTTAGATTTAAATATTATAAAATATTTTTAATTTTTAAATAATTTCTCATAATTAAACGCTATTATTTAATTTCAAATCCTGTTCAAATATTGGTTTAGTCTCAAATATTTTAGTTTCAATCATTTAATTTGAAATTTTGTAGTTAAAAAAAAGGAGCATTGATTTCATATTGATCTATATTCAACTCTTTATTTAAAATGAGCAATTATAAATCGAATATTCAAAACTAAACAATTTTAAACTGAATTGTTTGAAATTTAAAGCCATTTTGATTCGTTAAACTTCCAAACTATTAGATTTAAACATTGAACTTTACAAGCTTAACTATTCCTTTTTAAATACTTTTAATTTGTAAATGAAAATATTTAATTTTGATGTGTAAATAACAATTGAACAATTATTAATTTGCAACGACTTAAAATAAAAATAATTTAACTTATAATTTAAAAAGAGCTCAGTTTTGAACGAAATTCAAAATTTTTCAATTTGCAATGGTTGATACTTAAAATTTCCTAAAATAATATATTTTGGATCATTAAAAAATTTATTGATTCAATCTTCAATTTAGAAGATTGAAAATGATAGAGCAGAGATTCATATTTTCAACCAGAAATCTCAAAACTGTTTAATTTATGAAATATTTCATTGTAAATTTTGCAGGTCAATGGCGTTTAGTTTGAAATTGTTCAATTGTAAAGTGTTAAATCATTCATTTTTAACGTATAAGTTATTGAGCGTTTGAATCACATTTTTCAGAATCAAAGGTGTTTTAAACTTCAATTTTGAAAGTTAAAAATTAACCATCTAAGAATAGTAAACATTTCCCAATGTTAGAAAACCTATTTAAGAGTTAGACGAAATTAAATTGGATAGGCTGCATAAAATTGTTACCAATTTATTTAATTTACTTATACAAATCTCCAATTAATTAAGATTCAAGTAATTCTATATTTTTAATGTTAATTGAAATATTTGTTCATTTCATGCCATGTGCGCTGAACGATGTGCTTATTATAAGTTACGACTATATAAAAATATGACTCTAACCTTTATACTTTTTACTGTTTCAGGTGAGTACTGTGATATTCAGATCGCAGCTTGAAATAAATGCGAGTGCGTCATACCCGCGTGCCGAAACCATGCCGAGGCACTTGCAAGATGGATGTAGAGGGCAGTTATCCTTGGGTCGCTCCGTGTCCTCAAGACACACGAGGGTAGGATTTACCGCTGTTTCACTGGGATCAGCCAGGGTCATCTTCATAGATGGCAGTTGCTTCCAGTGGGACCGTGTGGTGGTTTTTTTAACTTGTCTTTCCCATATTCCCCTGAATTTACCATTTTTCAGATTCCCCTTTAATATATTTCAATAATTTGAAGGAATTCCAAAGAATTTTGAAGAAATTAAAAAAAGATCAATAATTTGAAGGTATTCCAAAGGATTTTAAAGGTTTTAGGGTATTTAAAAAATTTTAGGGTTATTTTCAAGAGCTTTAAAAAGTTTCAAGGGATTTCAAAAGATTTCAGAGGATTTAAAATATTTTAGGGTATTTTAAAATATTTCTAGGCATTTTCAAGAGCTTTAAAAATTACAAGGGATGTCGAAAGATTTCAAACGATTTGAAATATTTTAAGGAATTTTAAAAGATTTTAGGACATTTTTTATTCAAACTATGAAATTTTAAGATATTTTAAAAGATTCCAAAGGATTTCATTAGATTTCAAAGAATTGCAGTGATTTTGGGGGATTTTAAAAGCTCTCAAGGTATTTTAATAAGCTTTCCAGGATTTCAGAAAAATAATCCGCTTTCATAGAATTTTACGGGATATAAAAATATTTTAATGAATTTCAAAGAATTTATTCACAAGAAGTGAGGGATTTCGAAGATTTCAAAGATCAACTAATATTTTCATTTTTTTTCCTAATTCGTTTCCATATTTTTCTAATTCATTTGAATTCTTTTGAATTTAATTTGAATTATTTTAAAGTTTTATGAATCGAATTCTTTCAAATTCAAAAGAACATTAGTCAAATTATTGATGCACATTAGTCACTTTTTGGGTTTGAATAGGCCACTCAGAATAATAAATAAAAAAGTTAAATTAAAAAATTTTTTATTGTTATATTTATAAAAAAAATTGGTCAGAGAAAAGCATGGAAAAGTCAAGGTTTTTTTAAAATGAAGTTTCGGGGCCACCCGGTAATAATTAGTAGAATTTTAGTACAATGAAAAAAAGTTACTGAATCCAAATAAATGGGGTTCTTTGGTCTTTTTTCCTTGAACCAAGGATTTATTTCAATTGAGAAAATGTTGTTTTAGAGAAGAAATTCATTTTCAATAAATTAGAAAATTACTAAGTTCGAGAACTGACTTCTTGGAAGCTAAGCAGCTACTTTCTATGAATCTTTTTTTATATCCTAAGAAATATTTCCTCATTTCAATTAAATCGATTCTATGTAGTGATAAATACTTATTAGTGGTGACTGGATTAAAAATTATGCAAATATATATGTACATGTCCAAAAAAAAGGATGTACGTTGTGTGAATACATGGACAAATATAAACCGCTTCTTATAGTCTCCACTTGATTATGATGTAATTTTTTATTAAAATATTATGACAAAAACAGTACTTTTTCCGTTAATGGCGTAGTTCAAATATTTAATTTGTACACGTCATTGGCCTCTCGGTTGACCTTCAATCCAGACAGGCTGGCTTAAAATGAAGAAATATCTAGATTTGCATGAAAATCATTTCAGATTAGAAAAGGGAACCCGACAGATACTTGATTTGGAATTTAAAAAATATTATAACTGAATATGTTTAAAAAAATTACACCTTTATTACGTAATGAACATTGTGCTTACAATCTTGAAGAACAAGTAAATTTTCTTGCTTAGATAATGTGTATATGAAAAGCGATAAGCTAGGAAGTAAAACGCATACTACATTTATGCACGATATTTTGAAATTAAATAATTCTTAGTAAAAATCACTTTCAATCTGGATTTTTGTTGTGTTTCTTATAGTGTGAAACGCTGCTTAAAAATATAAAATATAATTGTTAAAACATTAAGACTATAAAGACAGCCTGGTATAAAAATTCGGAAGTTAATTTAAAATGTATATGCTAAACTCACAAAAATAAAATTTTATCTTATCGTCTTTTTTCTTCAAATTAAACAAAATTTATGGATTTTGTTATTTTTGCTATTTTGGAAGTATTCAAATCCGAGCCAAATTTATTTTTCTTACTGCTTTGCAATAGTGTGATTTTTGCAAGTGATACTCGATATGAAGTACTCAAGTCAATTATTGAATGTGATAATTGTGGTTAAATTTCTACTTTCTAGCAAAGATGAACCAGAAATATGATATTCATCTGTATATATGCCTTTTTAAAGCTAATACTTATAATGTGGAATTTTTAATTAGATAACGTCAGTTACATTTATTACAGAAGAGTGGGGATTGAATGGCGTAATTATTATGATTTAACGCTTCGACAAAGCTGTATCAATAAAAAATCTGTTTCGCTCGAATCTTTGTTTGAACTGTGAGTATATGTTGATATACTGTGTTATATGATATAGACCAAAAAATTCTTGAAGAAGACTCTCTTATCATACTATGATCTAGGGTGGGTTGAAAAAACAGAATTTTGGAAATCGAAAATGGAACTACATAGAAAAGTGGCGTATGAGAACCCTGAAGAAGTATAAATAATTTGTATTTGATCGATAAACGCCTTGGATTTTTACTTTAGGAAACTGCGCTTGAATACCTTTTTATTTTCGTATGTGTCATTTTTTTTCACGTTTCTGAAGGCCCTAAACGACTCCCAAAATTTTCACAGATTTTTATTTGCAGCCCCATCAGAGATTATTAATACTTAGTACACTCCTGTTTACAAAAAATAATTCAAAAACCAACAGCAAGGTAGAGCAAATTTTTTCAGCTACCTAGAACATTTCTACCAATAAAAATACGTTAGAAAAGAATTCAATTATTCTAGAAAATTATAAGTGTAAATATAGTGAATTTTGTAAAAGTTGAGTCTTTGATTGTTTTAAATTATGATTTCGTAAGCTGGTAAACATTTTATGTTGCATATTTTTACCAGTAGAAACGTTCTAGATACCTGAAAAAATTCTCTCTATATTTCTGTAGGTTTAAAAATTATTTTTTGAAAACAGGCATCTACCAAACATTCGTAATCTCTAATGGGGATGCAAATTAAAATTTTTAAGGATTTGGCCAGTCTTGCGAGGCCTCCAGAAATGTAAAAAAAATTGACAGCCGAGAAAATATCAAAATGACGAAAATAGAAATTTTTCAAGCATATTTTTTTAACACGCAAAACGTAGGCGTTTACCGATCGAATCCGAATTAATTATACTTTTTCAAGGTCCTCATACGCCACTTTTCCTCATAGTTCTATTTCTGATTTCCAAGATTTTGTTTTTTCGACCCACCCTACTATGAACATATATTTGAGTTTGTATTGTAATTTTATTAAGCTCAGCAGCCTGTTGACCAATTACAGATCTGCTTTAAACTTTACTTTATGTTTTAAATAAAATATTCTTCTTGATCCAACGTTATCTCTGCCGAGGCTTTATTTATTGTTTTAATTAAGGGAGTGTCTAAGTTCTACATGTTAGATTCAATTTTTCAATACATATACAGTTTTTATGTACAGAATGAAAGCTGTGCCTTATTTTTTTTTAAACTTCTTCGAGGTCCTACTTGAGAACCGTTTACCTTTCTTACTGAAATCCTTTGCATCTCCTGAACGCATTTTGCGAGGCATGTTTTAACAGAAGCACGAGTCAATTTCGCCTGGCTTTTCAATGCAGTAATACTATTCACACAACACCTTCTCGCAAGCTGTAAAAAAAAGTAAATTTTTATATTTATGTAAACAAATTCCCTGTATAAATTAACACCATTACTGATCTTTCAAATATTTATTGCATAGTCGCAATTGCTAAAAAGTTTAGAATTTTGAACTCCCGAATTAAAATGTAAAAAGTGACAATCCTTCAAACTGGCCTAAAAAATTTCAGCTTTCAATAGCATGACTCCTCTAATGATGAAACACTTGGCTTGTTCTGGGATGGTGTGAGGAAGAAAGAAGTAGCCCAAAACTTATAACAGAATATGGATGCAAAATTTGAGCAGGAGATTCAAAGGTATTGGGGAGGAATATAATATATAAGTTGCTTTTGTGATGCAACGACTAATGTAAAATCCTAGAAAAGTTTTGAATTAGATTATAAATCATATTTTTTATGTACCTTAATATCCTTGTTTCTCGTGGCATTATCATGACACTGGATGCATTGATCAAGTTTAGGCTGAAGATGAGTATCCCTGAATTCTGTATAATGATTCCAAGTCCAGCAATTTTCTTCGCATTCAGGTGTCGTTCCTTCCTTTTGCGCAGCTACAAAATCAGCCTTGTGAGAAAGATAACCAAAATGATTACTGAAATGTTTTAATTTTTATATTTAACAAATAAGGTAGATGCACTGGTAATCGCCACTGTATTAGTTATCATAAGATGGTCCAATATTTTTCGTATAACAAGACTCGCTCTTGCCGCGTGTGATGAAACATGTGATTTTAGATAAATTTAAATATCCTTTTATCAAATTAGTATACCTTTCTAGTGTTAATACTTGGTTACGTGCCTGACGATACCTAACGCATTTGCATAATTTGAATTTTAATCGTAAATAAAAATTTACTGCAATCAAATATCATATAAAATGATCAAAATTGAGTTTTTCTATATCTGCTTTAAGCGGTTAAGCCCTCTGTGAAAATAAGAATTGTGTTTTAAATACAATTATAAGCATTTTCAATTTCCAATTTGGCTTAAGGTGACGATTACT